>JAJPUD010008667.1:7628-85662 GCA_023553655.1 Myrmecobius fasciatus | reverse complement strand
GTGTGTGTGTGTGTGTGTGTGTGTGTAGATACTGATATATAGATGTCTGTCTCTCTGTCTGAATCTCTTCTCTGTCTCTACCTGTCTTCTGTCTCCATTTCTGTCTCTCTGTCTCTGCTGCCTTTTTCTTTATTTCTCTTTTATATACAAAGAAAAAAAGAAAACATTTGTTCTTTCTGAGAAATATTTGAAAGGTATTGTTTAAGAATAAAAACCCTCCCTGATTGAAGCATTTGCTTTTGGACAAATCAAGAAAAATAACATGGGATTTTTTTTCTGATGCATGTATTCCCTCCCTAATATCCCTGAGCAACAGAAAATAAAGTTTAAAAAATTTCCAAAGTGGCTCCATGACTCCCATTAGAGTCTCTATTTCATATTGATTTTGAAGGGGAAAAAATCTCAGAATTTCATTTCTGTGAAGATTTTTTTCAAAAAGGAAATAATTCAGATTTCATAGGATCATACAGCTAAAGCTGGAAGGAACTTCAAAGACCAGCTAGTCCAACCCATCTCATTTTTAAGGAGAGAAAAGTAAGGGCCTGGGATGGATGTTGTGAACATTGTACCATGCCTTTATCATTAAAAGTACATTTTTAAAAGAATATATATGTATCTCTGTCTCTCTTTCTCTCCCAATCCCCTCTCTCTCATCATCCATCATATACCTAAACACAATATATGCTTATAAAAATGCTATGTTGATTTTCAGCCTATGGGCTACTCTTCTGATTCCCTCCAATTCCTTTGGCACTATCTCTTTTCTGTAGCCCTGGGTTTACTGCATACACACACACACACACACACACACACACACACTAGCCCCACAAGAAAAATCACCTTCAGAATGACTTCCTGACAAGTGGTCTTGTTCTGAACACTACCTTATATTTCAGCTGCCCTGTTGGCTCCTGTACTTACAAAGTCTGAATTTATTGTGGGCCCTTGTAGTGCAATTTTTGACACATCATTAAGCTCCCTCTTCATTGGGAGCCTAAGGGCATATTCAGGCTCACAGCGAAGAGCAAGCCTAAATAATGGTTAAAACACGTGTCAGAAGCCACGAGGAGCTTGTTTGCCAGCAGGGCAAACAGTTCACTGCAGCTCAAGCAATACCCTACAACAGGGTGTGTAGAGATAATGAGATAACCACACACCTCAAGTGAGTTGTTTGTCTCTGTCTTCCACCATCCAAGACACACAGTTATCTCAGTAGGATGGTGCACCCTGGAGTGTTATAAATATCTTTCAGAAAGTGAAAAAAAAACCATCAAAGAAAACACACCCGAAAAACAAAAAGGGAAGGAGGTATGAACAAATAGAAAAGAGACAAACCTTGAGGTGTATAGCATAATGAATCAGACCAATAAGTGCTGTATATTTTTCGGTAATATATTTGATCTTAATCGCATGGAGATTTATTCCAATGTTATGACGGAATCAACCTAAAATAAGGGTAATGTCAAAACCTCATCAACTAATCACACTCTTCTCTCATCCTCCATAGCTCATCATCATTGTTCAGCACTAACCTACCATGGAAATTAGTTAGACAAATAAACCATCACATAAGGACTGGCTAGGTTGGTATAATGAATTATGCCTAATATGACCCAATTATGTGGCAATTTCTTTGTTTTAATTATTTGCATGATTTTAATGAAGAGGTTGCTAGAAGGTGGAGCCATTTTGATATTTAATGGAAAAAACATTTACTTTTAAAAATGAAAACAAAGATAAATAGCTCTTAAATTAGCTAAATAATAATGCATTCATATTTTTAAAACTATCATCATTTTCCTGATTATTATTGCTATGTGTTAGCCATGGAAACTTTATCCCTGCAGCACTGATACTTGCTGCCTGGTTGTTTTTTCCTTACTCCTTAATACTTTGTTAATAACCCACTATCTATTAAGATCCATAAATAAAGACAGAAAAATTCCTTAGATTTGGAAAAACCATGCCTTGATGATGGCAAGGGTGCTTTTTCGAGAGGCAACTCACAAAGGCATATTAACTTAGAAAAGCAAGGGGAGGGGAATGATTTATTGGGGGGAAAAGAAAAAGAATGAACCTAAATCCAACCCAGCAAATAACCATCTCCAACAAATTTCTTCAGGGAAAGGCTTCAAATTTGAAAGGCATCAATCCTTTTCTGCTGTCATCCAACTGTTATGTATGCCCGTGTGCCAGCTGGATCTGTACATGTGCCCGCATAATCCTTTTCTCACCACTGATGTCATCATTAAAGCTGTGCAGAAACGCTGATTCCTGCTTTGCACACTCATTAGCATAGTATTGGACATTATGGTACAAGTTGGGGTCAAGTTTGTAAAAGTGAGAATAGCAGGTAAGTGAAATTTCACCACTTCCAAAAGAAAAAGAAAAGTATATTTTTATACCCAGAATATTATTACAACTGGCCAGCCACCACAGAGGAAACTTGAGGAAAATACAAACTGAATCATTTTCTGTGGTAACAAAGACATTAAATGTTTTATTCTCCTGCTGAAAACTCTTTTCGTCCTACTTGAATTTTCAAACACGAACTGTGCAACTGTTTCCTCCTGGTTGCTGGTCTATTTGTAACAAAGGCGCAGCATGTCGGTGGCTGTTGGCTATGTCTCCCCCTCACTGTACTAAACTAGGAAGAAACCAGTCCCACCTACCATCCCTGACAATCTTATTTATAATACCCCTTGCAACTCCCTCAGCCTGCTGGGAAAATTTTAAACTTTTATTTATGAATTCTGAAAACTGTGATGAATTAATTTACAAAACAGGAATTGGTAAGCAACAACAATGAGAAGTGTTAGATGTCTGGGAGAAGGGAGAGTAACGCTGCATACATTGAAGGCTGCTTATCTATTCTAGAGCTTGTGACCCTCTGCACTTAGATGGGACAGGTGGTGAGGTGAGAATGTGGGGAACGGGAAGAAACATTCTGAAAGGGTTTTTTTCCTCTCCCCCATAATACTAATCCAGGGTTTGCTCAGTGGGTCAGCTGACATTCCAGTTCCTAAAGTTGCAAAATCCTCCCAGGTCTTTTCCTGTTCTTCCAGAAACAGTATCACCCAGACTAATATTACATAATTTCGTTAGCAGATATAGTAAGCAGGTTAGGAAATGGTGAGAAGTCCTGTTCCAAATAACAAACAGATCACGATTCCCTACAAGTAGACCTCTGGGGTAGGGGGAAAGAAAAGTAAAAACTGAAGAAAGAATTAAGGGAGGGAAATAAATGAATGAATAAATGAAAAATATAATTTTAAGCCCCATGGTAATGGGAATGAAACTAAAAATATGGTGTCATCTAAGTCCATGGAAAAGAGGATCTGTTTGAAACCCTGCCCTCTGTGTCCCGTGCTTGCTGAGTGTGAGGAACTATAAAGAATGCTGTTGAGCTCATGAGGAAATAACACTCTCTTTAAGGACATATAGCATACAGATAAAGAAATATGTACATGAAGCAGCAGAACAAGATATGATTATATGCCAAAATGAATGGTAGAAGTAAAATGTACTATAGGAGCAATATTTTTCTTCGTTTTTCTTCTAGGTATAAGGGATTCATTTTTTGGTTACCATGATGACTGAAATCAATTGAGATTCTTTTTATAAAAAGATGAGGAGTTGAAATTTCATGTTGAAAGGTTACAAACTTAATTTTCTCTAGTTATTTCAAGATTTCATAGTCTGAATCTTCTGTCTTTTGAACATGATCTTATATATTCATTTAATAGCTCAGTGGTTTTTCTAAGATGAATTTTCTAAGAGGTTCTTTTTTTAAATATACATGGAATTAGTATAATGTAGAGCAATTTGAGGTAGTACATAAAGAATTGACCTCTAAGTTAGGAAGTCTTAAATTCTGATTCTGCCTCTCAAACATAGTAGCCACAGAACCTTAAACAAGTCACTTAGCAACTGAAGGACCTAGGTGATATTCTAAGACTATAGATTAATCCCAAATATGCATTGACAGAGGGAATTTTCTATAACAATAAGATCAGAGATCAACCATTCTGCTTCCTTACTATAACATGCCCTTGCCCTTGCCAACTATAACTTTTCCCTATAACTTGCCATTTGCTGTTTAGATAAACTTTTGAATTTCTTGCATAAGGACAAAAATAAGATAAGAAAAGTAATTATTGCAGCCTATATCCAAGGAAAAAGAAGGTTTGATTAGAATATAATTTTTGGTGAATGATAACATATCTTCAGTTGGAAGAGACCTATTGAGCCATCTTGTCCATTTCCTTCATTTTATAGATGAGGAAATTGATATCAAGGAAGATTTTAAGTTCATGTTAGCAGGATAAATACGTATGGAATCACGAGAATCCTTTAAAGGAAAGAAACAGAATTCTGTTACTTAGCCATAAAAGCAATTCTTACGGGTGTGTGTTTGATTTTTAAATATGTAATCACAATTTTGCTTTGTTTCACAATAGTAAAAATGAATAAATCCTAAGAACTGAACTTATTTTTACATTGCTGATACCATACCTTACTTCCTTAGTAGGAGATATCAATCTTGCTTTTTATTTCAAGTGCCTGGAGATTCTATGCTTGGTCAACACCTCAAGGTTCCATGATTTTGTAGGTGAAGGAATACCATGAAGACAGATTCCAGGCCATTTATAATTTAGTAGGCAAATCTAGAGAGTTAGTGGAGGTTCTTATAGTTTAAATATTTCCCTGGTGGGAAGTAAAGGTAGTAAAAAATAGGAAATTGTTGAGTTGAATTCATTTAAAGGCAGCCATTTTTACACAGGTTAGCTTAATGTTACCTATTAGATTATTTCAATCAGATTACTATTCATGTTTATACTATTCATAGCAATCATATGTGTTTGCTAGAGTTAATCTCCACACTATTTTTTGGAATGATAAAGATGGAAGATTAAATGATAATCTTTTTGGACTAGGCCAGAAATTTGACAATGAAATAAAAAAGGGAAATCCTTCAATAACTGATATTTTCTTATAACTCAAAACTTCCTGTCATTTACTTTGGTTAATTAATGCTATCCCATTTTTTCTTAATTTTAAAATATATCTCTCTTGGATTTGGTTTCAGCCTTTAGGTCCAAGCAGGTCCTCAAATGTTCTGAAACAAAATCCAATTTAAAATTGATGTGAATTTCATGTGATACTTGTTAAATGTGTATCATATAATTATCTCAGAAACAACTGGAGCAACTATTATCACATTTATCTTTATGCAGCACCTTTCATGGCAAAGTTCAATGAAGAGTAGTAAGGTTTGTCTGAGACAGGAATCTTAAACTTCATTTCAAATAAGACATTTACTTAGTTACAGTGTACTTCATTTTTTTTCTCTATGTCATGGAGAATTTGAGAAGAATATTTCAAAGTTCTGATCCCAGTTTGGCATTTCAGCTACCAGAGATACCCGTGAGATGCTGATGAACAAGAGTAAGTTCTTTTGATTCTAAGAACAGTGCTGATCCAATGGACACTTGAGCAAATGTAGCTGGTGTAACTCTTGTTAGTTGTACTAGAAATATCTTGCCTCTTTATAGGGCAGTAATAAAAGAAGCCTTAGATTTTTTTTTTTTTTTTTTTTGCTTAGGCAATTGGGGTTAAGTGACTTGCCCAAGGTCACACAGCTAAGACATGTTAAGTGGCTGAGGCCAGATTTGAACTCAAGTCTTCATGACTTTAGGGATGATACGCTATCCACTGCGCCACCTAGCTGCCCCAGGAAGCCTTAGATTTAAAAGAGCTGGGACCATTAAAATTATCTAGTCCAACTCTTCCATATTATAGGTGAGAAAATTGGGACCCTAAAAGGTCAGATGACTTGTCATAGTTAAGTCAGTCAAATGACAAGGACATTCTTAAAATCTCTCTGAAGAATTTTGGAATCAATTGTGAGATATGGGAGAAGCTGGGAAAGGATTTTCCAGTATGATGTGGCCACATCAAGGAAGATGATATGTGCCATAAGCAAAGCAGAATTGTGTTAGTTCAAAAGAAATGTAAGATGAGCAAATTTAAACATCTCCATTCCAAATGTTCAGATGGACTCTTGGTGCCCAATCTGTGGTAGAACTTTCTGATCTCATATTGGTCTGATTAGCCACAGTTGGACACAATGTACTTTGACTCCAAGATACTGATGTCATTTTGGTCCTCTGAGATCAAAGGACAAACTAACCAACCAATGTGCCAGGTACTATGTGAATTGCTCATGATATAAGGAGAGATAATTATATGATATACATCTAACAGTCCAATTATTACATTCTAATGGAGAACACAATATGTAAATAACTAGGAACAGACAACATATATACAGAATACATGAAAAGTCCTCTTAAAGAAGAAGGCACTAGTCATTGGGGGCAGATCAGGAAAGATATCCTGAGGAAGGTGCTATTTGAAGACCTGAATAAAGCTGGGGAAACACTCTGTCTTTCTGTCTGTCTCTGTCTCTATCTCTCTGTCTCTCTGTATCTTTCTGTCTCTCTCTCTCTCTCTGTATCTCTGTCTCTGTCTCTCTCTTTCCCTGTCTTTGTCTCTCTGTCTCTGTCTCTCTCTTTCTCTGTCTTTGTCTCTCTGTCTCTGTCTCTCTCTTTCTCTCTCTGTGTATGTCTTAGTCTCTCTTTAACTAAAGTCAGTGCACCAATAAGTAGGATCCTATGGACTAAAATGCTTTAGCAGAAATCAGCTTAGGAGAAATGGAAGATGTTGGATAAAATTCTGAAGGCACAAAGGGAAACAATTCCAATGAGGAGAGGAAGATAGGACTTGTCTGAAGAAAATAATATGGTTATAAAGGGGCCTTCACCAACAAAAGTAATTTTAAGCAATAAGTATATGGGAGATTAAAGAAAAGTTCAGTTAATAGAGGATGAATATAAAAATGTGTAAAATTGGAATCAGAAATACTAAAGTCCATAATGCACTGAACTTGTCATGGAAAGCTAAGGACAACAAAAATGTATTTATTTTAAGTTATAGTGAGAGAAAAAAAAAGAGGAACAAAGAAGGAACAGAACCTTTGCTTGGAGTTGATCAAACTATGATATTTGACAACAGAGAGCTATTGGATTCTCATTCTGTTTTTTTCTGTGAAGGAGAACATCTTTTTATACTTGGCATAACAACAAAAATTCCCAACAGGAATTGCATAATTTACATTAATAGGCCTGTAGAATAGATAGTAAGAAAGACTCATTGCCTGTAATGAATTCAAATCACCTGGTCTAGATAAACTGCATTCTTGTTTCTTGAAAGAACTGAGTGATACAATGGCTAACCCACTCAATGACACTTGAAAGCTCATGGAGAGGTTATGACAAGATTGGAGAAGAGCAAATGTCCAAATTATTTTTTAAAAAGATGAGCATAATCTGAGAACTATAGTTCATTGATCTTGACTTCAATTTTTGAGAAAAATCCTTGGATATTTGGTGAATATTGAGAAAGTAAAGCACTGATCATAAAGAGCCATTCTGAAATAACTGAGCATAAATTACACCAGATTAACTGGTTTGATTAATGATTATTGAGAGATGATTAATAGATGACTCCTTTTTTTGGTCAATACTGAGCAGCTAGGTGGTGCAGTGGATAGAGGACTGAAGTAGAGAAGATCTAATTTCAAATCTATAGACATTTATTAGCTATATGACCCTGGGCAAGACACTTAACTCTGTTTTTCTCAATTTCCTCATCTCCAAAATTAACTGGAGAAGATGGCAAGCTAATCCAACTTCTTTGCCAAGAAAACTCCAAATGAGATCACACTGAGTTTAAGTGAACAACAAAAGCAACATCAAATAAATGTTCAAAACTGGTTAGATAACTAGACTCAAAGAATAGAGTTCAATATCTTCAATATTGAAGGAATCTTCAAGAGGGTACCCTAAAACTTTATGCTTAACTGTGGACTTATTAACATTTTTATCAATGATCTGGGAATGACATATATATGTATGGTATAGATCATCACGTTTTCAGATAACATCAAGCTGTGAGAATGAGTGAATAGGGTGGATAATTGAATCAGTTCTTAAAAGAATTTTGAAAATTGGGTTGAATCTAATGAGATGAAATCCAATAGTTACATGTAATCTAGTATGTGGGCACATGGGAATCAGCTTCACAATTACATAATGAGGGAAGCATGGACAGATGACAATTATGTTTTTTTTAAAGATCTCAGGACTTTAGTGTACTGCAAGTTCAGCATGAGTTAATAATATAACACAGTATCTCCTTTTCTCCTAAATAAAATCTGTTATATCTTGGATCCAGTTTTCAGGAATAGGGAGGGGATAATCCTACTTACTCTTCTCTCATCAGACTTCATGGAGTACCTGTGTTCAATTCTTGGTGTCACAGTTTAAGAAAGAATTTGACAACTTGGAGTGGATACCAAGGCAACCCAGATGGTGAAGTGCCTTGAGTTATTGACATGAAGGTCATCTGAAGGAATTAAAGTGTTTATCATGGAGAAGAAAAGACACAGGGGAAATATGAGGGCTATCCTCAAGAATGTAAAGATCTGTCATGTCAAAAAGGAACCTAGATTTGTTCTGTTTGGTACCTGAAGGTGAAAATAGTACCAATGTGTGGGAAAAAACCAATTTTATATTTGATGTTAGGAAGAAAAAATTTCTTTGCACTTAGAGCTGTCTATATTCAACTCTTCTTCAAGAAGTGGTAAGGTCTGCTTTCCTGATCTTCAAGCAAAGACTGAATAACCACTTGCCAGGTATGTTATAATGAATATTTCTTTCTTCTATGGATTAGATAAGATGGCCTCTTCAATGGCTCAAATTTTGTGATCCCATGAATTAATCAACAAGCATTTATTAAATACTTAATTAAGTATCACTAGGGATACATAGAAAAAATGCAAAACAGATCATTTAAAAAAGAAGCTTATTTTCTTTTTGGGGAAGTAACATGAACACACATAATTAAATTCAAACTAGACCCAAAGCAAATACAAATTTTGGGTTAAGGTGCTAGCAATTGGAAGAATCTCATGGAGGAAGTAGAACATATGCTTTGCTTTGAAGGAAGGGAAGGGTGCCAAGAAGTGGAGGGGAGAGTGCATTCCAGGTATAGGGGACAGATAAAGACTCAGAGATGGCAGGTAAAATATCTTATGCAATGAATAGGATGAGGGCCATTTTTTTTGCAACATTGAGATCATGAAGGAGAGATATGTATAATAAACTTAGAAAGGAAGCATCATCTTACTTGTCCAGCTTTATCCTACAGTATTCTCCTTTCTGTCCCCTTCATTACAGTTAACCTGAATTACTTTCTTTCCCCTACTCTCCTCTTTCAATCTTGGACTTCATTCCGTTTTACTCACTTTATGAATCTACCTCTGACCTACATTCTTTCCTCTATCTTCCTTTCTCCCTAAGTAATCACTCATCATTGAACTTCTTGGGAGCTATTCCCTTGTTTCTATCCATTTTTCCTCATATCCTAGTATGTGTGTATATATATCTTTATTTTCCCCCACCTCAATGTGTAAATCCCTTAAAAGTAGGGCATATGACATATTGCCAGAACTTAGATATCTTCTTAGTAGATGCTTAATAATGTTTGTTGAATTGAATGGTAGTTATGAGGATTCACATAGCAAAAAGGAGTCAGCTGGCTTTGAGGATTAAGAAAGAAATTATTAAATTGGAGTGTGTCCAAAGGCAATCAGGATGTTGAAAGGCCTTGGATTATTGATATGAAGATCATCTGAAGAAACAATAGGAACACAAACAGTAGGTCCTAGTCCATTTTATTGGAAGGGATCTTGGAATAGTACCGAAAGGTGGTGATGGAGATGGTCAGAAGGGCAACAGGTCATATAAACAGGAGGATGGAGTCTTGAAGGTTACCTATTCTATACATCATTTCCCAGATTTAATGTTAGATTTCAACCTTGACTTTCTCTTGAAGTGACATCCTATGGGGATTGGTCCTATCTTCCCTATAATTTCAATACGTTTAAGAATATGATATCTTCTGCTTGGTATTGTTATGTAGGGGACATACTTCATGTTACAACCTCTCTTACATTTTTCTTTTGTACACTGATTGACAATCTATTAAATAGTCTAGAGAAGAAGAAATTACTTCACAAGCTGTATGCCTTAACTTACCCTTCTGTAATTGACCTCTGCTCTCTAATTATCCTCTGGTAAAGTCTAGAGGGACAATGTTCTTAAATGTTGATAGGAAGAGGCCACCAAAGCTCTACCTGAGATTCACCATATAAAGAAAGAGATTGAAGACTCAATTCCTTGATTTAATCTTAGAGTCACAGATGGATCATATAACTAAACATTGGTTGGGGCTCAAAGTTAAATGAAGATCTTGACTTGTCCTTAATTTCTTTTGCCATAGTACTATTCTCATTGAATGTTATGGTGATAGAAATGCATGGCATGGCATAGATGGAAAGCAGCAATCGAAAATAAAATATATTTTATAAAGCAATTATTTAAATTCTGCCTAACAATAACTGGCAAAATTTAAATGTAATAATAAGACACAAATCTGAGGTCAATTATGAGAACTGACACTCAGTCAAAGAGAATTCTTTTAAAGAATATAAGAATATCTTCCCCCCCCTCCCCATTGCTATCTGTTTTGAATATCAGAAAACCAAAGCTTATTTACTATGCTGTTCCTATTCACCATTTTATGAAGACAAAATTCCCACCCCAAATGTTGTAGAATTTTATTCAGGGTAGATTTGTTTATTATTTCTTCTACCCTATCTGTTTTTTAGTAACTGATTAGTCTCCTTGGGATCTGGACTCATCCTCATAAAGAGCTACTCAACTTTTTTTTGCTTTAATAATGCATTTTAACATATACTTTACTAATAATGTGTGTGTATACATGTATATAAAACATATTTGTATGCATACATGTTTTCAATATTATATTCAAACATACATACAGAACAAATGTACATATGCACTCATATACATATAGCAATCCAACAGGATTCCCAGAGGGGGATGTGGAACACATTGTTAAAATGTCTGTCATCCATGTAAGAGAAACAGAAATGAGCTGGGCATTAAATTTGCATACAGCCCCAAGCACAGAGGTTCCTGTATGTGCCGTGTTCTACTGTTCTTGATGATGGGCATATCTGACAGAAAGATTCTGTCAGGATTAGCTCAGGAAAAACACCCCCAAGGAGATAATTTGAAGACATACTGAGAATTTGCCTCAATACATGAAAATAAACAAGAAGTCCTCAGCACTCTCTGCACACTAAAAGTTACCACCAACACTATGCCACACACCAGGGGATAATCTATTTCAGCTAATTAACACACAGCCATACACAACATTGTTAGAAGTGGTTGCCACTTAGGATTGATTTAGTTGTTGCTTTGCTTAAAAGAGACTTGGAGAGAAAAGGCTCTGCAAAAATGTGAGAGGAAAGAAAAGATATAATAAAGGACACTGTAAAAACAAAATTCAAAATATAGGAAGGATTTAAAAAATACAAAAAAATACAAAAATACAAAAAAAGGGCAATTATCGTCAATGAAACTATTAGTCTTTTAAAAAGGACATTTCTTGGCCAATTTAACTTTCTTCAGCAGACATCAAAGACACTATACAGATGCATATATATGTATATTTGCATATTTACATGCACATAAATCCTGGTGGATACTTGTACATATACTATGGGTCTACAGAATGAACTAAATTTAAAGTAGTATGTTATTACTTCATGGGAAAACAAGATCTTTGCAAAATGTTAACATCTGGAATAAACAGATGAACTATTTCAGCCACATCATTTAAAATTCTTAAAAGAAAAACAAAACTTCCTTCCCATGTTTCACTCATTTTTCTCCTTTTGCTTTCTTTAGATTTTAGCATTACATAACATCAATACATTAACAATATTCAGTATTGAAAGTAACCAATAATAAATAAGAAAGACCTTGTGATAACACTAGTTAAGGCCATTTAACTCTCTCCTACTCACTTCAATCTTCTCACCAAAAGAAAGAAGTTGTAACGAAGTCCTTTGAGTTTTTAATCTATGAACCTATGTAATAAATTCTCATTTTAGCCTTCTTTACACAATGTAAAAAAGGATGCAAAGAAGATTCCTGCTTCAAAATATCATTCTTCAGACTCAGTCTTAGAGGGTTTCTGAACCTGCAATGTCTACAGTAATATAGTTTATCTGTTGCCACACACAACAGACTAAAAAAAACAAACACGTACAGATTGAATATTGAGACATTTCATAAGCTTCTATAGTGAACTTTTATCTAAAAAAATAGACCATTAATTCAGAATTTGAGATAATTCTGATTGTATTTAGGGCTAAGATTTTCCTTTGCTCTACTGGCAAAAGAAAGGATCATCTAATAATGCAAATAGGATTGCTCTGTGAGGCTCTAGCAGTGTATAGGGCACTAATCCTGGAATCCTAGGCTAAACCCCATTGCCTTGCACCTCCAAAAAATTGTTCATTATTTAAGTACATTAGCCATTTATTTTCAAAAATAATTTGGTTATTAGAAATTAAAACCATTATTACATAATACTTTGATAGTCATTTATACATACATTTCAAAAATATAAAAATGTGTATTAAAAAAGGTATTTTAGGAGTGACCTTGCATGTATACTCCTTGAGGATAGAGATTTTTTGCAGTTTTGCCTTGCTTTATATCTTCAAGATTTGGCAAGATTCCTGGCTAAGGATTTAAATGCTTGTGGATTAGTTTGTTGACTATCCAATCAATGTCAGTTTTCAACTGTTTTGCAACTTCTAGTAGGAAGGGTGTTCTTGTGGCACTCAGAGTTTAAGTGACTTTTCCAAGGTGACACAACCAAACTGGCACAACTTGAAACTTACACCCAAGTTTTCCTCACCCAGAGGCAAAGTCACTATCCATTTTATACCAGGGTGTTTTTCATTTTAAAATGTTTTCAAATGAATATTCCTTAAGATTTAGCACTAATTCAAGTCTGGCTTTCCCCATAATAAACTGGAATTACAGGGCATCTAAGTGACACAGTGGACAGAGGTTTGGGCATGGAGTCAGGGGGACCTGAGTTCAAATTTAGCCTCAGAAGTTTATTAACAGCATGAACCTGGGCAAGTCACTTAATCTTGTTTGCTCAGTTTCCTCATATGTAAAATGAACTGGAAAAGGAAATGGCAAATCATTATCTTTGCCAATAAAATCCCAAGTGGAGTCACAGGGTCAGACACGATCAAACAACTGAACACAAAAACATATTCTTTACACTATGTAGAAATTAGAGTTACAAAAACAATAAGAGAATAAGCCTCAAATACAAATACTTTATAAACTCTGGAAGAGACTGTTTTACATTAAGGTGAACGATATGTAAGAGATATTATGTTGTTTTTGCATTAGGGATGACCAGCAGGTTTCCTCAAATTTTAACCGGAGACCATGAACTAACTGAAAGGGTTAGGGCTTTTCAGGACCAGAGGAAGGTCTGGACTATGCTATTTCAGCAAATATTTGACAAATGTAATTAATAGAAGTACCCAGTTCTATCTGGAAAAAAAGAGGCCATATATATCAAAGGATATTTTTTTGGCCAACCAGATAACTCCTTCTGTATTTTAACTATGTTCTACTTTTTGGTCTTTTCTTTGCATTAAAATTCCCATCTGCCACAGATAAAATAAGAAAATTGGGAACTGACACGACTTTATTCTCTTCATTTTTTCTGAGGGAGGTAGTTCTTTTAAATAGGGAAAATACTTGCTTCATTTCCTATTGCAGTTCAACAGATGTGTGCAAGTTTCAATTTTATTCAATCAATGAGTTGACCTTCAACACTGCACTCATTAACACTCAAAGTAATTGAATTACTGTGTGTGTCACTTTAAGACTATATTTTCACTTTTGTGCCTAAGGTGACAGAGATGTACAAGCAGGTATACTCAGGGAGGAAGATGGATTGAGGGGGAGGCTAGAGTGTCAGGATGTCAGGCTAGAAATGTCATTCTCAACAACCCCCAACTGCCAGATAGAGAAACACATCTAAACCTTTCTCATTCAAAAATCTTACTTTATATTGATCAAAAGAACAGTGGTTTATCCATCTCCTCCTTTTCCTCCCTCTGCCCCAACTATTTTCCCTCTGCTTCTTCTTTTTACCAGTCTGATGGAGTCACCTTCTCTTTACTATCCTATTCTAATCTCTCCTTTTCTTAGATATATTTTCCCTTTGAAATGTTAGAACCCAGGATTCCAACATGGCCCTCTGCCCATTGGATCAACAGAGCAGCGCACCTGAGATTTTTAACTCCATTTAAAAAATCCAATTAACTCACATACATGAACAAGGAGGTCATTAAGACCTGAGCACCTGCTCATTGAACAAGTGACTACAGATAGACTTGACTCAATGAATAAATGTAATTGAATCTGAAGACAACTGAATATATAAACAAGTTTATGTGACCTACACAATATGGATTTCTGACCATGTGTCTCACTACTAAAAGATCTGGGCAGTTCTGTAACATTCTTCTTAGAGTGCTCTGGTCAAATAGATTACTGACTACCTCTCAAATAAAGTAAGATATCTCTTCTCAAAAATGAGAGGCACCCTTTACCCATTCTTTATTTTATAAACTTTTTAAAAAAATCCTTGTGAGAATATTGTTTTAAACTACAAGATCTCCGAAATTCAATATGACGAAAACTTTAATTTCTAATCTGCTTTTTAACTTTTAGATGTATGATAGAGAGAAGTCATGGTATATAAAGAGCTGATTTCAGAGTTAGGAAAATCTAGGTTTAAGTCTCACTTTTGACACATACTGCTTAAATGGCCTTAGGTACATTTAACCTTGCAGTGTTCCAGGCAATTCTCACAGTTACAAAACAGATGCTGATCTTCATTAGTAGTGGGAGTTTTCTCATGCAGAGTACCTTAGAGCAGTGATGTAACTATCATTCAAAAAAAAGTATGCTATTGCCTTTTAATCATTGACTATTTGAGAGTTTCTCCTATTCTTTCCTCTTTTAGCCAATAAAACAGACCATATCTTTACTTACAGGATGATTGTTAGATAAAAATCTTTATTGAATACAGTTTGTATTTTTAAAAATACATCATACGCAGGGAATAGAGAGAAAGAGACAGAGAGAACCAGAGCCAAAGATACACAGACAGAAAGAAAAATTTGGGAAAACAGATGATTAAGGTGATATAATGAAAAGAAAAAAAAGATGATTGTATTATCTTTGTGACAGAGGTTAGTCTCTTTCTTTTCCCTCTCATTATCCCATAGGCAAATTGATCACTGCAGAAAAGGGTATGATTCTGCTTGGCATTTTTATAAAACATTCTATTGACTCTTGATGATCATTCTAAAAATATGAGAACTGGTGTGATGGTAAAATATCACAGAAAATGCCTGTTCCTCCCCCCCCCATTCTTCCCCATATTTTTGTTTACTATTATCATCATCATTAATTTTTTTTTACAATAATTGTGTTTTCATTGGTCTAGGGAGCTCTTGGGCAGGAACTCTACTAATGCAGATCGGTTCCTGTTCTTCAGTTTATAGTCTGAATGAGCTGCTCGGGGCACCAAAAGGTAATGATCTTCCCAGAGTCACTCAGTCTTTATGTGCCTGAGGCTGAATCTGAAGCCAGGTCTTCCTATGAGGTCAGTTCTCTGTATATACTATACAAAGGCATAAGATATCAAAATTGGATTCTTAGACTAATGCTTTCCTCTTTGGTAAGGTTAATTTCAAACTCTGTAAAGTGGTGCTGATATATTACTGAAAATGAATTAATGGTATGAAAGGTACAGGTGATGGGGATATTTCTGTGATTTTCTCATGAATGGGATACACTGGAATCTAATTAAAATTTTTAAACTGAAAATTGGAATACTGACAAGGTAAAAGATTTTATGTTCGGTAATGAGAATAATAAGTGAGTTCTCTCCCACGTAAAACTTATTTCATACCTTAAGAAACATACAGCACAAGTAATATGAATAGGAAGGAATTTATTTGTAGGTTCAGTGAAATGTGGAAAATCCTTGGCTAAGAAATTCTATGGAATAACTTGGTGACAGAGGAATAAAATACCCATTAATAGGTGCTTTGAAAAGTTTTTGAACTCCATTTTTCAGTTCAACAAGATTTTCAAAGAATTTGACTTCCACAAATGTGATACACTAATCCCCAAACTGAGAACCAATGATGAGACTGTAATATAAACATAAAAAGCCATTTTTTCCCTACTGGCAAGATATGACTACAATAAAACTTTAAGAGAGTTTTTTCACAAGTACTTTATTAATTAGTATTTTACTAGTAACAATAAAATAGAATAAAATTCCAAATGTTTTACTCTCAAAGCCATGATTATCATTTTCAATGATAGTCAAATGTTTTTTAGGAGTACATATTAATCAGTACCAAAATGGGACTAAGATTTTTATGATGTCAAGGGACAGGAATTAATTTCTGAAAGGACCAGGAATCTATTATTCTAATAGCAGCATGTGCCATTTCCCTTAGTCTGTGAAATGGAAGCTTGGGATTCACTAAAGGGGCATTGTGGCATGTATTCATGCTAGACAAAAGTGATCCACTTTTGGGACAAAGCTACAGGAGAAAATGATGAGAGCGATTTGATTGCTGAAAAATACCAAGACAAAAATGGTAGCACTACTAAGCTGCCAATTCTAACTAGCCCCGATATTAACATTGCTGCATGGGAATAAAGCAAAGCAGGTTAAAACTGAGCAACAAATAGCATATGCCCATTGCATGTTAAGCTATGACAAAATATGGTAGGAATTGTTTACTTGGCTACATAAAAAAGTCACATTTATTTTTTTTTCTGAAGAGCAAGCAAGTAAAACAAGTAATTGCTTTGCAGACAAGGGGTCTGATCATTTTCAGGATTTCAAGTGATCAGCCCAGCTGCTCTGCCGGCCCAGCTTACATCAGGTCACTCAGGAAAGGGCATTCTTCTGTGAGGGAAACAGTGAACCACACGGCCAAACATCTAAATACATAATGTTTAGGCCACTGTTTTAAGAACACAGATCATCATCAAAGTCTGGAAATTATGCAAATAACATTGCTTACATTTAACAGGTCTGTGCTGGTAAAGACTTACCGACCTAAATAAATAATTGAGTCTCTGGGTAAATGAAGAAATTTTTGTGGTGCAAGGTTGCTACCTACAGGCTAAATTGTGGAATGACATTTACGATTAGGAAAAATTGAGATGAACATTTTAGTCTGCTGAAAGGTAAGGTAAATGACAAGCAAAAGATGAAAGATTTAAAAAGAAAAAAAAATAACCTTCCTGTTAAGCACCACGTACTTTTGGTATGTGTTAGATTTTTTTTAAAATCATTTTAGCTTATTCCTTCTTTTAGGGGCAGCTCTTTCTTTGCCTTCCAAAACATGCAATTAAAAAAAAAAGTTCTCTCTCAGAAAGCATTCTTGAAAGATACCTCTGACTATTGCTGGATAAATTTTATGATTTAATTTAAGATTACAATTTGGATTAGAAAAATCACAAAAGTTGGACTTATTTTGTAAGATTTTAACATATTTACTGAAAATGCTTTTGCCTGAAACTATTCTTCCCTGCCTCTTCTAATTTTCTTTATCCCACTAGAGAAACATTTTTAGTAAAATTTATACTCCCTATAAAATCCAATAAAAAGTGGGCTTCCAAATATAATGGTTTTTAAATTGTCAAATTCTTTGGTTATGAAAATAAAGATACAAATCTTTTGTTTACCTTTCAATAACCAGACACTCCTTGCTTTTAAATAAAATTTACAAAATATTTATTAACTTTGGGAAATTTTATACATTATTTTGCTTAGTTAAATGAGTTATATTTGTTTTTCTTTTAAGTTGATTTTTATTGGTCTTTTGTTTTTAGATTACCTAAAATTTCCCTCTATATCATTTTGTTTTCCAAGAAAGTCATCCAACAGTTACAAAGATTTTTTCCCAGAGGGGGAAAAAAAACTTGGCAAAACAAATTTAGACATTAAAAACAGTTATTATTTGCAATATTTTCACAAAGGAAGGAAACAGAGATTATGTTAAAATGTATCTTTCATTACAATTGTGGAATTTTTTTGGAAAATTATCCTGCATTAGGTTAAAAAAACAAAGCAATCACATATATAAATAATACTGAAAAGATTGCAATAGGCATCCAAGAAAATGTGATATCAGCAATGGCATTTATATTTCATTTACTAGCCAATGATATTATTCATATTTCTCCCCAAATAAAGTATTAAAGAACAAGCAATTCATATAAAATTAGTTTGCAAAGTAACTTTCTTCAATTTTGTGAAAGTAAAAGGTTAAGAACAAGTAACCATAACATGAATACTTTTAACTGAATTTTTTAAAAAATCTGTCATGAACAAATGTTTTATGATGAAACTTCTAGATTATTAGATACATCATTGTATATAATATAATAATGAAGTGAATTAAATTTAATTAAATATAATAGATATATCATTCAGAACTTATTTATTTCATTCTGATATTTATTATTATTTTAAAATCACTTTCACCTTTTTTAATGGGCTTCAAATAGAAAAAATCCTAGAACAAATCCCTATCTTGCTGTTATTCTTTTATATTTAATATTCTACCGACTATTACAGGGGTAAATAAAGTAACAGCTTTTTGTAGTTGAATAATTCAAGTAGTAGGAAGTAAGCTCATCTTTCACAGGCTCACTAAAGCACCCTCAATAAAAATCTAGTAACAGCATGAGGGTGTAATATGTAGCACCTCATTCTGTACTGACATGATTCTATTTTTTGTTATTTTTTGTTATTGTTGTCAACTTTTCAAGAGGTATTTTAAAAAAGACTATTCAAGAGAGAGATACAATCTTCTCAGAGTAAATTTATAGCAAATTTTCTCTGTTGTTAATATTTTATTCCTCTAAAAATACTTTTCTACCTATGTAGTTCTAAAAAATATATAGTTACTTTTTCTTTTGATTGACATGATTCATATTTTTTTTTCTATTCAGTACAACTCTTAAATGAGACTAGGATTAGTGAAAATGTTCATAGTGTGAAAGGGAAACATTAATTTAGAAGGAAAAAAGTTATTAGCTGCCTGATTAAGCAAACTAGATTTTAAATCACCCGCCGAAGCCTTATTATTAATGACTTGCCTGGGGGTGAATTAACTTATTTGTGGTGCTCTAGTAAAGACCCTAACTTAATTGCAAACTATGTTAAGAGACCAAGATTTTTCTTATCAGAGTTTTTGGGATAAATTTTCCCGAGTGAAACAGAAAAAAAAATATTTTCACAAAAATTATGTAATGGGTACAAATACATCTTGAGTGTATCCCTCAACATGAAATCCATTTATTTGTAAGAATTTTTACATCTTTTCTTCATATGGATCATTGCAAAATGCATCCCAAGTTAATTAACTGGTTTTTAAGTGTGAGCAACGTTTGAATATATGAAGAAATTGATCAATCTAAGCTGTAAAGTCTATTTTTCTTTGACTTGGTGTGCTGCATACTTACATTTAAATGCTATTTCTGTATTACCACTATTCTGTTACTAAATGTGCCCTCAATCTGAAAATCTAACTTCCCTCTCATATGGTGATAAATCTTATGCCCATACTTTTTTTTTAATCTGACTAGGAGATATACTATATTTCTGTTATCTTTTCTACATTTTCAGGAAAACTTATTGTTAACCTACTTTTACAAAATGCCAGCCAAAACCCAAAAATCAAATCACATCGTTTTCTTTATGATAGCTCTCTGATCTTTGGCATCATCCACTATTTTCAAAACCATAACAGAATAGATAACAAATATATGACTCACAAATTATCAATTATGAAAAATAATCTGGTTCAGAAAGCTGCTTTAATGTAAAAAGATGGATTACCTGTCAGAAACCAATAATGCTATTGTTTGTGAATCCAATCTTTGATTTGGTCATTTATGTTAGGAAACAAAAATGATTTTTAAACCACATTACTTAAAAAACACAACCTAATTGTCATAAAGGTGAACATTCAGGGGGAAAAGCCAGATATAATCTGTCATTCTTGAGACAATTTATATTTTTATATTCAACTTAACCTATAATTCTCAACCTCAAGGACAGCAAGAGCTGGGAGCATCTGAAGGAATACATGGAATAAAAGTGTTAATTCGATTGTGCCCTCATCATACCTTGTCATGTGAAATTTAGAAAGATCACAATTTAGAGCTAGGATTCCTAATTATATAGGATAATCCTTTATTTTAAAATTGAATTTGAGTAGTTCTACTTTGAGATGAGGGTCTTCCTTTTAGGTTACTATATTTTCTATTCACAAGAGTGTAGTGAGGAAAACGAACATGGAAAAATCTCACTGGCATTGTTTGTTTCATACTTAGGACATGTGACAAAGGAAATGGCACAATATATACTTAAAGACTGGATTAATGGGTCATACAACTGCTAATGAGGTACCTTTTGAAACATTCTTCATTATTGTATTCTTCTTGCCCCCAAATAGTCCACTGTCACTAACACTTGGACTAAAAATCCAACCATTAAGAGTTTTTTGGTCCCTAGAAACCAAGGCTATATAACTGAGATGGAATAGTCTCAGGGCATGGAAATTTAGAGGGTTCTCAAAACTTTACTAACTCGGCAGTTTAAAAAAAAAGTGAGTTTAACACCTAATTAGCAAGGATAATTAATTTAAAAATTCGAAGCCAGCAGGTGGCACATTTTCTCTCTCTGTAACTCCATTTCATGTGAGTTTCTGTCAGGCCTTTCCTAACTTCTCTCCTTCCTCTAAGCAGTAGCTTCTTAGCAATGGGTTCATTTCATGAAGATCTCAGGTCAAGAAATTCTGATGTCCCTTTAAATACTAGTATCTTTGTGCCTCACATCTCCATTCCATAATTTGTCATGATATATCTATATATCTATGTATTTAGATATAAATATATATAACCTGCCCATGTCATTATTATTATCTCCCATTAATACATAAATATATATAAATTTAACTAGGCTATCTAGTTGGTCCCTTGTTATGCATAGAATACGGTAAAAACTAGAAAAATTTCAGTGGAGTAGAGCATGACAAGCACAGGTACATGGCGACAGGAATAAAAGCTCCTGCTTCATGGTAAAATGAAGATAGTGAGCTGCCCAAGCTGGGTGTCTGGGAGATGATAGAAGAGTTTAAAAAGGAAAATGGCCCTATGGATGAAGGGGAAGGAGAATGTCTTAAAGAAAAACTACCTATTGCCCGTTTCCTCTGCTCCTTGCATCCATGTGACCTTGGGCAAATGACTTCATCTCCTTGGGCCTCTTTCCTTATCTGTAAAATGAGGGGGGTGGACTAGATGATCTCTAAGGTCCTTTCCAGCTCTAAATCCTATGATCCTAGGAGTTTCTCTCCCTCCCTACTCCATAGCTCAACGGATTAAGTGTCTCATAGAAGAAACACTGGGAATTTTGAAATAAACAGGAAAAGGGCCTGCACAATGCCTAGTGATGTATATTTCAAAAGAAAAAAAGATTCTGTACTAAACCTTAGGGTCAGCTTCCGACAGCTTGCCCATGGTGTGGGCCGTGAGAGTTCTTGGATGTATTCCTGCTTGGCTCTGAAATGTGAAAATGAGGTTGGGGGATGGGTAGGACTAACTATATATTCCTCAATTATGTCAACTGCTAGCTGATGAAGACCTGTTATAACTAAGTTTTTTTTTTTAATAGAAAATGTGCTAATTGACTAGGTTGGAGCTCAGAGAGAGCATATGGTTAGGATTTTTTATTACCTAGAGTAGATCCCCAGCACCAATCAGCTACACGATTGTGAAATAGTGTTTTGCTTTAGTAAATACTGTGCTGACTGAGGGGCCACCAACTTGCATGATGGCTTTCATTTCTATTACGTGGACATCCATTAGTCCCAAGAAATGTAATTGTGCAAAGAGGAAGTCTATCAGTTTAAGGATCATATCACTTGGCTATCCACCCAAACCTCCATCCCACAGTTGAAATGTTGCATAACATGAGTCAGATCCATAAGGAAATACTTTATTAGGTGCCCCTCCCTTCCAACTTTCCACATGTGGAAAAGATAGATGAAGAAAACCCATGGACCTCATTTCCTTCTATAATGAAAGAGAAAAACAAAATACAGTAGCCAAGCACAAGTCTCATGAGGGAAGATCCCAATAAAGTTTCAGTTCTGAAGTTTCTGGTTGGTCAAGAGCTAAGTCAACGCCAAATCTAAATACCAGCTTTGCAGGGATGTGTGATTTCATCATTCACAGTATTAAACAAAAAGCCTTCTTTCCTAATGTCACTTTAAGCTAAAATTCAAAACAGGTGTTTAATGCTAAGGCTGTAACCCAAATATTTCCCCTTATAACCTGCAACTCTGATAAGACCTCTCTCGGAAATATAATGATTACACATCCCTCATATGGGTTTAACAAACCCCTATTTTCTCCTTCCCCTTCCATACAATGTGGAGTCTATTTGTACCCATTCAGGGCTAAATTACAGATAAAGTTACAGCAAATTTGTTTTCTCAAAAAGGCAGTCAGGCCTAATATCCCTGGAGTAATAAAAGCCTTGTCTTTCATTCAGAAGTAGAACTGGCATAATTTTCTCCAAGAAACAAACTCTACTTCCTGTGACAATGAGCCTGTTCTTAAAATTCTGAATGGGCTACAGCTCAATTTGCAGGTGTTCAGGTAGAAAGGCAAGAGGGCATTTGACCCCCCAACGGGCAATTGTTGCTGTGGTAGGTAACTCCAGTCTGGTAGTTATATCATTCTATTAGATAAGCTGCCAGAGTTTTCAGCTCTGAATTACTGAAGGAGGCTCAAGTGAATCAATAATTTATACAGATATATCTCATTCATTCTGATGGTATAAAGATACATACTAACAGCCTGCTGCAGCTACAGAACAAAGCCAGAGACGTTATTTTTTTTAAAAGAGAAAAAAAAAAGAAAGAAACCCTTTTATTATGTGAACAAAGCAATTACGTAATAATGATCTAATGGCTTATTAATTTTATTTTCCAACTGCTTTAACAAATACACTGATGATATAAATAAGCTCTTTATGTGTCTCAATGAAGTTGCTTTAGTGAATATTTATAATCACCCTTTACAAATACACTCAGATTGATTTGAAAATAGAATACTGTTTTATACAGTAACATAATACTTTCAAAAAAATGTTTAACAAAGTTGCATTAATTAACTTTTTGAGCTAAGTCCTTTAAATATTCTATCACTATAGATTTCTGGTACAGATTTACTTTCTAAAAGATGAAAATCAAAGGCATTTAGGGATTGAGTACTAAGAATGTTGTTATTATAGCCTTATGTTGTTAATCATTATCTGGGGAAAATTATATTGTGTTTCATACACTACTACTATGACATTTTTATTAACTCACAATCCCTGTGCTAACAGTGGTGCATTAAGCAAGTAATAATTAAGGGGGCAGAAAATATTAAAAATGCCTTTCTTTAAATTCTTCAATCACATTAAAGGGAAATCTTTTAGCACAAGAGTTTGTTAAGAAGAAAATGTGCATATTTATGTATGTTGGTTATCTTAAGTGCATTTTATTTGTATGTATGTGTACATATGTATATTTATGATGGCCAAAATAAAAATTAATAATTAATAGTTCTAAGGCTGTTTAAATAACACTACCATAATTTTTTGTTTCACTGTCCATAATAGCTGTTAAGGGAATTAGTTTATTTTAAAACATGATAAAAATATCTCCCCTAGCAACTTAATTAGAAATGGTGTCTGTTACTTGACATATCTGAATAGGGGGCTTGACGTCTGCAGAAAAGATGTATCAGGAGTTGGTCCCTTGCCCACCCCACCTCTGTTCAAGGCCCTGTCTATGGCTGGCTGGGAGACATGCATTGATTGGCGTTCAGTTCCTTCTGACTGGGTTTAGGCAGACTGAGTGCAGAAATAATTAGGAAATGGACCCAGTGGGAAGAAAGATGGTAGTTACAGGTACCCACCTCTCTCATATGGAGAAGATATCCATATTCCCTTCTCTGAGGAAACTCCTTCCATAATACAACAGAGGATAAGTCATAAGGAAGGGAGGAGAGAGGGGAAAAGAGGAGGGTAAGAAAATAAGGGAAAATGGTGTTCCGTCTAATTCAAAGACCTTAAATTCTTCTAAGTTACATTCTGGAGTTGTTCACAATAACTAGTTAAAGTTTCTGTGAATAAGACTAACTCCATGATACTTTCGTAAAAAGTGTAGAAGGAAAAATGATAGACTACCTCCTTCCCCGTCGTCAGCCGAGAGAGAGAGAAATGTTCCCATACTGATCTCATTAAGATGATGAAAATAATGAGTGTGAATCTCCTTGTAAAGGAGGACATAAATGTATCCCACATTCACCCTTTTATTGTGCCTAATAATATTGCATTTATTCTTAGCTGTGTCTGATATTATGGTGGGTTTTTTTTGTTATAATATTACAGTTTTAACTTAAAGTTTTATCTCTGGAGTCATCATAGTCAGTCAGTCGATGTAGGTTTATTGAGTGTGGATGATAACAGGGGAGGAAGATCTGTTAATGGCAACTGAAATACATTTCAATCAAGGTAGCCTGAATTTACTCTGTCATTTGTTCTAATCATAGATTTAAATACAGATAAATAGAGGTAGCTATTTTATTCAGTTTTTAATTTATATCCTTCACTTTCTTAAACTGGAGTCAAACATCCTAGTCAATTAGAAATGGAATATAAGCATTCTAAAAAATCAAATTTCCTAGAAGATTATGGAGAATAACTATAAATCAACATGAAGTGATTAAAAGTAGGTTTGTAGCTTATTTTGTATCATTGTAGCCATTACAAAACTGCCAAATCTATTTATTTTACATAGATTTTTTATATTTTATTTTATTATGCATATATAAAATAAAATGTATTTATTTTTATATATATATAAATATAAAATATATTTATTTTATATAGATTTTGCAATATTGACTGAATTCTGAAATATTGCCTAGTAGTAAGAAAGATATAATTGTTTCTTTGTCATTGCCTCTTTGCTTATTCATTGCTAATAAAGGTTTAAATTATTTACATATCCATTTACTTGAAAATTTCAAAGCATTTTATAGAGATGATTTTGTAAAGACCAATCTATTTAATAGAAATGCACTGTCATTCTATCAATTTCATTGTAAACTGTATCTCCTATGGACAGTTCATGTAATAAAGAATAAAATTTTCATATTCCAATGGTAACTTATGATCAAATTCTTTGCTAATTTGCAAAAAGGCACAATAATTTTCTTGCGAAGTTCTTCAAATTTATGTTATAACTATCTTTATATGTTTTTTTGATAGCTATATGATTTTAAAGTAAAAATGAGTAGTAACAAACAGTGAAGCTTTGTTACCCAGCTTCTCTAAACACAGGGCTTTATGTGCACTTTAGAGATTTGGGGGGTATATAGGTTTTCCACAGTTGTCATTAAATCAATATGGATCAATATGACTGATTCACACTATTTCATAAGCTCAGTGAAAATATGCTTTTGAAATCAGGCACAAAGAAAACCTAGATATGTTCTTAAAGATTCACTATTTTTTTGTATGTGTAGAAAAACCAAAAATGTTACTCTGAGGTCAAAAAGAATTTTTTTTTGCTCTTTTCTTAAATATACTGTACTGTGAGATCTTCCACACTCTTTTATTATTTGTTAAAACAAACGACTCATTTTTGCACCTTATACTTAACAAAAGCAGTGTGTTTCCCTCCTAGCTATCAGAAAGGTGATAAAAAAAAAGTACATAGATATTGCTTAAATTCCTGGTATCAAAATGAATGTTAATTTATTATGCCTAATAAGCAATTTCAGCTCTCCAACTGTAATTCATAGATATTTTGGTCAACAATACTGGGGAAAAATTTCTTTAAAATGCCTATATGACATTATTAAACCACTTATTTGACTCTTAAAATTGACTCTGGATTTGCAAATAATCCAGTTATACAGACACTGATCATCTCATCAGCTGTTATACCACTGCTTTTACACAAAGTTCTCAATCTTCCCTACTCCTAGAGACTCTTTGCCTCTAATCAAACATTTTATAGCCACAGAAGCTTCTGTACTAGAATATTGCCTTTATCTTTCCCCCATTCCATGAATTCTCCCTTTCATAAGTCATGATGCTTTGTGGGATATGACAATATAAGTTCCATGGCAAAATGCATTATGAGTTCCAAGAAGTTTTTGGAAGACAACCTGTTTCTTAGGCTTTCAGTTTTAACTGTACACTTAAAAAAAGTTTTGTCCCTTAGCATTGTAGCTAAACTTTCAGGCTAAGACCTATAAGACCCAGAGAAACTAAGAATGAAGGAAAGAGAAAGCATGCAAACCAGATGATTTGAACCAAGATTCTCATGAACACAAGTGAAGACATGAAGTTCTACTTTCATAAATTAGAGTGATGCAGAATAGAGTGCTTTTGCAATCAAAAACTCTTCATCTATATTAGGATAAGAAAAAATACTAGTTTCACATTGATTCTACTTTGCCTTTTCTTTCAACTTGATCAAAAATGAACTCAGAAACAAGAGCTTGTGCAGTAATGAATTAAATGATGATGTCCTCCTTGAACATTCACAGAAACTTTACTATCTACTGCCTAACACTAAAGACCAATTATACTTTATTCTCAATGGAGTCATTTATGCATTACTAAGGGGATATTTACCAAGGTGATCTATCATCTTTAATTAAAATCAAAATAATTTCTCTAAATAGCTGTGGGTACCACTGATTTCTGATAGTCTCCAAACTTACTAGCAGAAAATAGATGAAAAGATATTTGCTATCAAATACATATGAATCATTACCTCATGTAGACCATAAGACTGTAAAATTGTAAATAAGGACAGGCTATGTTCAGATGCAAGGCTG
Organism: Myrmecobius fasciatus; assembly: GCA_023553655.1. NCBI lineage: Eukaryota > Metazoa > Chordata > Mammalia > Dasyuromorphia > Myrmecobiidae > Myrmecobius > Myrmecobius fasciatus. Next base: position 58,600 of record JAJPUD010008667.1, on the reverse strand, counting down.
TTCTGTTGTATACCATTGACCAGCAGATGACACAGAAAAAGTTTAAAAATTCAGAAGTGCATAAAATATATGTATAGTATTGTATAATATCAACATATTTTATCTTTTAATATCATAATAACTCAGAATTCTTTTCTGGTACAAAGGGAGGGTCAAAAAATTTTATGTAGATTTTTCAGGTCTCAGGAGCAACATTCCCTTAATCTTCACAGTGTCCTCCTTTAAAATGCATTTTATACATTTTAATAATAATAATAGAGCTTAGTAAAGTATGTATGTGTATTTCTGACATGAAAGTTTTCACTTAAGAATGTACACATTATCTATTTGTTTTAAAGTGCAGTACTTTATAAGGAAAGATCCTAGTAGACCCTTGATGATAAAGGCTATATAAAAGAGGTAAGGGATAACTTCTAGCCCAATTATTTCACTTGGAACACACCCATAGGGGAGAAAGCATTCATTGTTCATTCCCACCCTTTTAAAATCCTTAGAGACTTTTTTTTTCTGTTGAAGAATTGGGCTCAATATGTACTTGATTATTTGGGATAAGGAGATATTAGATCATTATTCAGCATGATTACTTATGGCTTTAACTTGCATTGTATGCAAAGTATAAGAAAATAAAACCAGACTTCGTTATTAAGAACATGTGCAACAACATGGAAGCATGTGTAGGCAACTTAAAATTAAAGCACACCAAGGGTCAAGCCAAAAACTCAATTAAAGAATGAAAGCTTTAAGAAAGCCATCATTCTTTTTTAAAATATGCACTAAATGGACTGGATCTATGAATCTATTGGTATGGGGCATACCCAGAAAGGAAATTCCCTCTTCCAGTGTAGACCAGGAATAACTCTGCAACTTGTAGTCATGGAAAATTTGTTGGGGACAATGAGGTTAAATCACCATCCCACAATCACATGACTAATGTAAAAGGCACCCAGAGATAGATCCTATACCTACATCTTTTTCTCAGAAGTCAGGTTTCTATCCATAATGCCAGGCTACCTTTAAGTTGTGCCATATTTCATTTGGATCCAAGTTTCTATTTATATACTGATACACTTTCTACTTTTCTCTATTTTTTGTTAAATTATTATATGCCCTTCTTCTTCCCCTTTCAGGCAGTTCTTGCTAGATTTGAATATAAGAAGTGGCCACTCTACAAGCTTTCCATTGTTACTTTTGCTGTGATTTACAGATAATTCACTTTCTGAGTATTAGCATGTTGCAATCAGTAGAAAGTTAAAGATGTGATATGCAGTCATTGTTAATAGATTGGGGAAGACTAACAATCTATGAGTCCAATTCTTGGTATAACTTTAATATTTGGTGCTCTCATCTTCCATAACAAATGTCTTGATTAGCTTTCCATGTAGAACTACAGTTGATAACTTCCATGAATCATTTCACTTGTCTGTGATTTAAGATCAATATTTAGGATCGATTAGCTAAAGTTATCTCAATCTCCTTTTACTTTTGCTTTTGAGAAAATAAAAAAAAATCTTTTGGGAATTGACTTATCACATGAGGTGTAATCATGCCTACTTTATTCTTACCCTTATTTTTACTACACAGATCTACAAAGGTATGATTATTTTCTTCCTTTCCCCCCTTTTAATGGCATATAAAATAATTAACAACATTTAAATTGTAGTTTCAATGGAGGGGAAAAGAATAAGCATTTATTTAGCACCTAATTTGTGCCAAGCACTATACTAAGTGTTTTAAAAATATTATGTCATTCTATTTTCACAACAAAATATAACAATAGGTACTATGACTATTTCTATTTTGCAGTTGAGGAAACTGAGGCAAACAGAGAGACAATCACACAGCTAGTCAGATCTTCCTCACTCCAGGCCCAGTGCTCTATCTATTGTGCCACCTAGATGCCACTATCTCTAGATGGAGATAAAGTATGTTCCAGCTTCCACTTTGGCAAATAATAAGGGAATTTTAAGTGCATATAGAAAGGCAGAAGAATATAGAGAACTTCATTGTTTTAAGAGTAAACACAAATGCCTCTACATCCCTTAATAATACTTATTCTGAATTCATCTTCCAATAAAAAAGATAATAACTATATACTCAATTTCTTTCTCCTGCTCATTTCTGGCATTTGTGACCATAGTCACATGTCAGTTTAAGAGGAGAGCAAGAGAGCTTGGGTCATCAAAGTTTAGTTGTAACACAGCCAAGAGAATGCCCTGAAGCACCATTTGAGTCTGACTTCTACCCCAATGCCAGAAAAACCTTCTGGGAGCACATTTAAGTAGGTTTATGCATGAGGGAATATAGCTTAGCAGCACTCCACCACAGTATAAAAATATAGAATCTGCCTTTCTCACATTATGCATAAACCCATTGAAAGTAGCTTTCCACAGGTTTGCAAAATCATATTCTTTTGCACATAGACTCTATCATAAGGAAGATACATACTAATATTTAATAAATGTAAAGTGCTATGGAAATTAAACTAAAATTAAATTTTCATTGAATGAGTAAGAATAAGATAGCAATAATTTGAGGTTTGCAAAAATAATAAGTTCAGTATAGGCTTGGGGGAGCCCATCCACCAATCAGCAATGAGCATCTCTTCTAACCTCTGTAGCTCAGAGGTCCTAGGGAATCAGAAAGGATGGAAATAATTTTTCATGTGATATGGAAAGATCTATACTCTTGTTAATCACCATTTGTGCCAAAAGTTAGTCAGGTGTTTCTTAACTGGTGTCAGGAAAGGCATTGTGGGTGATGACCTTACTGGCTTCCTCTTTTCTGGTGAAGGTCACTGCAGAGGAAAACTAACAACAACAATATAATGATGATGATTGATGATGATGATTATTATTATGTGCTAGGAACTATGCTAAACATTTCTAAAATATTATATCATTTGAGCCTCCATTAACCCTGAGAGGTATAGGTAGATATTATTATCCCCACTTTACAGGTGAGCAAACTGAAGTAAGTTAAAGCTAAGTGCCTAGCCTAAGGTCACGCAGCTAGTAAATGTCTGATGCTGGATTTGACCTCTTGTCTTCTTGACTTCTGTCCCTGTGCTTTATCTACTGCATCATCTTGCTGCCCAGTATAATTCTACAAGTAGTATGCATATACAAGAAAAACTTTCTTATCAGAATATCTGCCACCAAATTATGGGATTTTTCACATAGCTCTCTAAATGAGTTTCTGTTTCTCCTCTGCATAAGAAGCTCAGTAACTGGCATAACAGAAATGTGAATTGTACTTGTATTAGTCAGAAAGCCAAGATTTTGGGGGAGAGAAGCAGCTAATCTTTATTATCTTTTAGCTTCAAGACTTGATAGATTAAGAGGCTTTTCTGACTGTACATGACCCATTTATAGACAATCTTTGCATAGCTGAGCTTTTGAAATCATCTTACCGATCCTCCCCTTTTCTCTCCAATCCCTGCCCATCCCAGTGATCTAACAGTCCTTTCAAAGTTTATTTCAAACACATAAGTGCTACAGAAACTATCATTATTTATAATTTTAAAACAACTAAAAGCCTGAGTTGAAAACTTGGTAAATTATATATGTATCACCTATCAAGGAGACTCAGCCCCGTATAGTAGATGAATAGTCTTAGAGTCAAAAGACATCCTATGTGACCATGGGCAAGTCACAGAAAATTTTCAAAGTTTTAAAGTGGCAGATGATTTGCAAATATGTTTCATTGAGGAAACAGAAATCTTTTAAATGTTAATCAGTTACTACTTCTTAACTAAATCTTCTGTTAGAGCCACAAAATTCTACTTAAACCTGCCTAACTAACTACCATTCATGATACTTATAATTTGTTTTTATGGAATTAATTTGGAATTGTTTTCCCTTGCATTATATTTTACCTGAACCGATTAATGGCACTTAAGTTTTATAATTCAATGTCTCATCATGACATAGAAATGATCTTGAATTCTCAAAGGCTATATAAGCAAACTGCAAATATGGGCAGTTTCATCTAGCTGAAAAGGCTTCACTATTCCAATGATAGACAGTGTCTGTATGCTAAATACATATAAAATTGCTCATCAATAGAAGATTGGCCACCAGCTGATTAATTTCTTAGTTATGGTTACTCATAAATCTTGTTAGGTTGACAATCAACAATAGACATCATGAACTTTCAAAGTATCAATTAATAATATTAAGGAGAGTGGTACAATGAAAAGTATGTTGGGACTAACATCAGAAGCCTTAGGTTAAAATCCCACCTCATTCAGTTACTACCTTTTGTGACATTGGGCAAATCTTGTATATTAATCTTTAAAATGAAGGGATTATAGTAGATCATGTCAAAGAGGTCCCTGCCATCTCTAGATCTGTGATCCAGTGCTGTTAGATGAGATATGCCTTCCTAACCAAATACTATGGTGGGGCACATAGAAGGTATGGCTTGAAGTCAGGAATTCAAATCCAGCATCAGATACTAACTATGTGATACTAGGCAAGCCACCTCGCCATTCTCAGTCTCAGTTTTCAGAATCATAAAATAGGAATGATAATAGCACCACCAGCAACCTTCTTAGGGTTGTTGTAAGGATGAAATGAGAGAAAATATGTAAAGTGATTTACAAAAACATTAAAGTACAATGTAGATTCTGGTTATTGTAATCATCATCATCATCATCATCATCAATTAACACATTTGTAAACAACTTCCTATATATTGGCACCTGGGCAATTGAATTGAAATGATTTTGCTCTTAAGAAAATAATAGCTGTTTTTGTTTCTAAGTAAATTCAAAATTTATTCCGGAGAAAAATATAAATTGGTAGAGGAGAAAGTATTATAGAAGAAATTAGTAAGCTTTTTTTTTCTTTTGGGGAGGGGGGTGATGATAGGGGAAAAGCCTAAGGCACAAAGGGAGGAAAATTCAATGTAGCTCTGCTTTAGCATTGGTTGGGCATATGGTTCTTGGTGTCCTTCTTTATCAGCATTTGTATAAAAAAGTGAGAAAATATAATTTTGAACATTTTCACCTTTTCTGCCAGAACCATAAAATAAAAATAATAACTAAAATAACACTTTTTATAAAAACCAGAAAGCTGCTTACAAGCTGCCACAAGTGTGAACTACATTTTTTTTTTGCTGGTGTGATTTAAAGCTATTGATAGGTCCCTTAATGTAAAAAAATAGAAATTTACAATGAAAACTTAAACTGACCTTCAATTTCTTCAGATCATAACCACATCTTACTCATTCTTACTCAATAAGAAAGTCAAGGGATAAAGACAAATTACATAGACGTGCATGTGTTTTCTACATTTATATTCCTTCTAAAGTTACAGTCCCCAAATTAGACCTTCAGCATAAATGCTATTCAAAAATCTTTAAAGCTTTGGATAATGCCTATAGAATGGCACCTAAGGCTTCTCCTGACTCCTAGTTATTAATTTATTTATTCAGGAATCATTCACTATTTGCCTACTATGTGCAGAACACTGTATGAATAGCTGTCCATCACTAAAGCTTAACATCATCCTTTGCCTTCCATTCTCTCCCATAAGTGCTATTTGCCCATATTAAACCATATCATATCATCTGCACATCTCATTTTCCATTTCCTCTTGTTGGCTAATGGGATTCTTCTGTGAGTAGCCATCCTCTTACAGGATCCATTGTGTTAGTATGCGTTTGCTTTCTTGAAAACATGGAATGAATGAAAGTGGCATGAAACCGAAGGCAAGAAGGACCATTAATACAACCTGGAGGGAGGAGGTTGATGAAACACATTGCTATAACTCTTTTAATCATAGCTGAGGGAAAAAAAAAAACAAGTCTGTCTTTCTACACAAAAGAAGCATGTGGATGGCAGGAAAAGAATAAGAAAAAGGAAACATGTTGGCTCACAAAACCTGTCTTTGATTCTCTCTGGGAAAAGAGGGTTGATAGCAACTGTCCTCCAAATGAGAAAGAAAACAAATTTATTTTATGAGTAACAGTTAAACACCCATCAGGCAATTAGAGTGCTTTATAAAGGCAGTTTTGGAACACAAGATACTTGAAGATTAGGCATTGCTTCATAATTCAAGTTCATTGTTCCTCTAAGTAAAATATGTGTCTCCCTTTAGTTATTCTCTCACGAATTATACTTTAAAGGCAAAAGGACATTTTTGATAATGCACAGCTTAAACTTTTCATTAAACTACCAAATTTAAATTCTACCTTTTTGTGCACTCTGACATTTTTGTCTGGCATTTTCATTAATTTTGCGACATACATAAATGTAGCTGAAATGTTAACTGATCAATACTTTGTCTCTCTCGTGTAGCACTAGAGCTCTGTTCCCCAAGGACCACACAGCAGAACAGAAATTAAATGTGTAAAATATCAAATGTTAATGTTAAACACAGCGGCACTTACTGTATAACGACGGAAAAGGCTAAAACAATTCCAAATGGACAGATGGTACCACAAATTATCTACAATCACATTTAAAGATTAAAGTTTGTCCTGTAAAATAATTCTTTGACGCACACTGAAGTGTGTCCTTTTACTGATAGCTCAGTTGTCCAATTATTTCTGTGCTCATTACAGTGAGAGATGACAGTCCTGGAAAGGAGGAGACTATGTATTTTTTTCCATGTTGTACCCACTGACATCCACAAGAACACAAATGTCTGGTCAAGAGCCTGATGAAAATTTTGCCCAATTTAATAGATGTTTCCACATCCACAATTGGCAAATCTAAAAGAAGAGCTCTCTCCCCTAAACTGTGGTACTCTGGCAGCATGATTTTTGATTATTAAAAATATTAACTCATATTTTAAGAAATTTCAAAATTCTTAAAAAAAGACTCACAGCTCATAAAACCATGGAAATTCATGCAGTTATGCTATTTTACTCACTGCATCCCATCCTGTTTAACCTGTAACATAGAGGCTATTGGCTCACCCTACAGTACAGGTGGTGCTAAAGAAACTGCTGTTTCTGTAATATTACATTTCTTCATATTTCACGTAATCCATCTAAGACATATGATAGCATTTTCATTGTTTTTATTCATAATAAATATGGAAAGATAAAATTAAAAGTATATGGAATTTGGATTCATTTCTTGAGGAAACTCATTGATATTTGGGCTTAAAACTAGTAACAGTAATAGTATAAATGTGTTTTGGGAGGCGACAGCAAAACTTTTGGAAAAGTGGCCCAAATGGAATCATCACTATTATAATAGATTTACATAGTACAACTAAAGGGAAGATGGGAACAATATGTCCTTTTAAAATGGTATACTATTCATATACTACTTCTAATGAAAAGCAGTTTCTGTTCAAGATTAAATACCTTTTCTTTTTTTTTTTAAAAGCCTTGGTTGCAAAGGTTTACAAACTTTCATTTTTACTTAAACACATTGCTTGCTAATAATAAAAAATTTAAAATAATCTGGAAAGGCCAGTTTCTTTTGCTGAATCATTACAGAATTTATAACATAAAACAATTATTTTAAGAAGAAAAAAAACCCAATTCCTGAGTCCAACAACAGCTTGTGTTGTCAGATTTCAACCTGATGGTCTTAAAAATATCTGATTGACAGGCCATTGAAAACATCATTTTGAATGGAAACACCAAGTCTTAAGTTATGATGTATTAATTGTTTGATAATAAACTGTAGGCTTATCATCAAACAATGTCTTTAGATGGACATCAATATCTATTTTTGTGGAAATCTTTTCTTTCTAAAATGTAAGATACATTCTGCCACCTTTTAATCAAAACAGATGATATTGAACATAATTTAATCTTTCTTAATTACTCAAAATCATCACTGTGATCAGTCTGTTTTTTGGTTTTTGTTTCTTGTTCCCTCCCTCATTGCCATTTTCAATTTTCCCATTGTCATCATGATGATGTCACTTTATTTCCCTCTTTATTTGTTGCCTTTAATCTGCTCTTCTCTGGGAAGCCAGATGACCAAATGTTTTAAGAACTACATGATAAATAAAATTCAGTAAATTACTGGATGAATAAGGATCTAGATTCCGGACTTTAGAGGAGAATCTATGTGATAGTTATTTGGGCAGTATGATACAAATTTTAATAAGATCGCAGATTTTGAGTTGGAAAGGGCCTCAATGATCTTCTAGTCCTCCCCTCTCTCATTTATTAGAAGAGGAACTGAGGCCTTGAAAACATAAGTGACTTGTCCACCTATATCCTTTGATTCCATATTCAGCATCCTTTCCATAATACCCTACTGTTTTTACATTCATCCAGGATATGGGGCTGTGTTCCAAGGGGTTGAGCTTGCATGAAAAAGACTTCTTTAAAAATGGGATCTTGTTATACTTCTAAAAAAAGTAAGATCTGATTATCTTCCAATGAGTCAGTTAAGAAACAACACCTTAAGGGTGTCTTAACAGTCTCTTGGGAGTCCCTTACAAGAGTCTGCATGCAGGGTCTTAATGAGAGTTTAGAAATCTGTCTGCTATTTTGAACTCATTTTATCTGAGAGAACTCTGGGAGCCAGTTGCAAAGCTTATGTATGAAGCAATAGAAAGCTCACTTGAGAAATCACTGTATTCAGAATTACCTAATTTATTGCTAAACAAATGTCTTAGTTGTACTTGTTTATGTTTTCCTAGTTCATAAGCAGTCTGTGGTTCTTTCTCCCAAGGAGTGAATCAAAGATGGAAGCCACAATCTTACAGCCTTATTTTTGCTTATAGGTTACAGGTCTCCAGGAGAACTATAGGTGATAATGGCAAGTAATAAACAAAAAGAAACTCATTCTCTATTTCTCAAATTACCACTCAGCCCACCTAGCAAAGAGGCAAACCAATTTCATCTTCTCCAACTCTCACCAACCTGGCGAGTGCAATGATACTATGAAAAAGTCTCTGTAGAAAGTAACAACACCATGCTTGTTTGTTAGATTAAACTATTTTAGCTCCCACAGAATCTGCTATGTTAAAACTTCGTGGTGACAGCAGTAGCTTTCCTTATGGCGGCAGAAATATGTCAATGGGAAACAGGCAACCTCACTTTCTGGTAACTTGCAACACAAAGAGATACCCTTTGTTCCAAGAGCCCAGACATTAATGAAAGTTCTATTCAAAGACTGGAGAACAGATTACAAAGTACTAAAAAGATGTGCCCACATTACTCTGAATGGTAATACTAAATCCATTTATTACAACTGTTAGAGAAATTTTTGAAGACAACCCTAATAACAATATAGGCTACCAAATCAGGAATTCAACAACATGAATATATACTTTCATTTTTATCAACCCCAACGTGAAAATATAACAGGGATTTTGAAAAGGAGCAATACATTCAAACTTTGAAATCTGTCTCACTCACAAATTGTGAATAAACACAAAGAACATTCCTCCCAAGTCCCACTTGAGGCAGGGGGCAGGCATCCTGGATCTGGGATTCTCTGGCTCTGTGACAGTTTTCATCAGCTCTTTTTTAAGTAATTGAAGTAAAAGGCTATAGGATGGACACTTCTAGGGGAGCTATTCTGATCCATTACAGTCTCCCTTGTTGTTTAAAAAAAAACCAAAAACCTGCCACCTCAGAAATAATAACATTTCTCTTAAATAGGTCACATCAATTTCCCATTGATTCACTTTTTTTTCAAATCACAAAAATAGCATTCCCAGTGGTGTTATACTCTTTTTTTTAAAAGCAAATAATAGAAAGAAATAAAATCAAAGCATAGATTGTCAGATTTATTAAAAATCTTAGTACCAAAGGTTTCTCTTAGCTATGCTATATAACAAACTGGAACTTGGCAATATGGAATGATTTATTTTTTTTTTAACTTTATTATCACTCAGATAATGAAAAAAAATTGCTGTGATGTCTTATTTCTGGATTTTTGAATTTGGAAGAGGGGCAAGCATTCTTGGATTCAGATATCATACACTCCATCAGATTCTGGCCCAGAGCAAATCTTGTAGCCAAGTATAAAGATAGGCATTTTAAAATGGCAAAACTGACGCAACTCTAAGTATGGTCAAAGGACCATGTAGCAATTATTGCCGAATGCAGTGAATAACCATGGAAAGCAGTCCAGAGTGATCATACCACGAAAGCAGCGAGACTCCTTGGGGGTGAATCCCAATCGAAGCAACTGTTAATGTAGTAGGCAGCATTTACCAGCACCATGACACAGCGCTTCATCCGGATAAAGTTTCTGAGCAGCAGCTGTGAGGAAGATAGAAAAAGTGTCAGAATTAACCAAGCTTCAACCTAATCTTCTCTCAGCTCAATTTGCTTGAAAATATGAATGGGATAAGTGAGTCAACTTATAAGGCTAGGTCAAGAGGTTTAACTTACATTTAAAAGAAAAGATACAAAAAGCAGGTTGTTTTTTTTTTTTTCTTTTTTAATTGCTATACAGAATTCTTAACATTAATCAAATATTCTTAAAATTCTTATTTAGGTGTTAGAAAATGAAAAGGGTCAAATCATCTTCCAGAAGTAAAATTCTCTACTAAAATACACCATTGATATAATAAAAATATATATCATTTAGAAATATTAAATGAGTTTTAAGATTTCTGTGTAATCATTAAGAGACTTCACAGTGAAATGCACAATGAAATTTCTCTTTCAGGATCTAATGCAAACATTTGCAAATTATAACTTCAACATATCCATATGCAATTTTGTACCTCTATATTTGAATTTTTTTTTTCATTTGTCACCACATTTCTCCAGATATCTACTAAATTACCATTCTGGTAACTACAAATCTAACCAGTATAAATTGTAAAGTAATTTTCTCATGATATATGAGTTGAAAAATTAAGGAAAGAGATATTCCCTTTTAATTGTCTAAAAGAATATCTTCTTCCCCAAACCATCATGTAGGGGAGTGAATCATTTCCTTTCAGTTTGATTTTAATGCTGTCATAAAATAAAATTGTGAGAAGTATGGCTTACTGAATCACTGGCAATATTTGTAATGACAGAACCATATCAATCATTCAGTTTAGCTCTGCAGGTTAATTTTTAAATGCCTTTTTTGCTAAATTATTTTCTAATGTCAATCTGATATGTTTAAAATGAGAAGTAGCTGGGTAAAATTTACTGTGATCATCATTTCCAAATATGTGTGTGTGTGTGTGTGTGTGTGTGTGTGTGTGTATTAACAGGTTTTGAAAAGGAGCTCATATTATAGACTAAATAAATAAATAAATTTGGGGTTGTTTTTATTGCCTGCCCTTACTAATGGACACTTTAAGAAATGGTTTTGTTATAATCGTGGAGAAGTACAGCATGTAGGTTCTAAAATGAAATAAAACACTGCATTTATAATTAATCCATTATTTATATTATTCAAATCATATCAAAGAGTATGAGAGTCTATTATGACTCAAACTGATTTGATTCCTGGCATCCAAAAGGTTTGAAAAATGTTGAAAAGTATAGAAACAGTTTTTTAAAAAAATTATCATTATGACAAAACAAAAAAAATAGATATAGTAAAATTTTACAGTCAAACTAAAAAGAATTCATTTGGATGCAAACATTTTAAAAATGAGACATAATTGTACTTTTTTCTTCATTTTAATTTGGTAACAGATCTAATTTAAAATGACAAGCATTTTCTTCATCTGATGAAAAAGCAGATTTATTGTATTCAGTGGCCTTAGCTAAAGCTTCTAATGCATTTGCTTTTAAAGTTATATCACACTTAAAATCTGATTAACAGGAAGATGACAACCTCCTTGCTCATAAAAAAATGGAGTCATCACTCATTAGTTTAAAAAGGAAAAAAAAAACTTTTACTAGGTACAATTTACATACACCTGCATTGCACCTGTGGATGGATTGTACATACATATGAACTCAATTTGGGATATTTTCATTTACATATTTCATGGGAATCAAAAAATGCGTTTTATGTGAAAACGATCAGCTTTTTTTCTTCTACAAATCTGAATATATATCAGGATCTATATTACCTTTCTCCCATATTCACCTCCCATTTGTTTTTTCTTGCATTATTCTGAAGGACCCACAACATTTTCACATAAACTGATGATCTAAATATATATCTCCCCAAAGTTTATTTGAAATAGTTTATGTAAACATTTCTCTGAATAGATCAGTTTTTCCCAGAGGAATCTTTTTATTATTAATAATCTTTTTATTTTTTATTTTATTTTGTTTTGTTTTTACCTGTTTAGAGAGTCTGTTTTCCTCTTCAATGTACTTCTGCTCTTTGGGAATTAATGTTCGGATGCTGGCTTTCACCTATATATCAAAATATGTGTCTATGTTATGGATTTCTTTTTACTAATGTTACTAGTTATACGTAGTTCAACTTGCCATAATTCCCCAAGTTTCAAAGTCCTGGCTGCCATACTTATAAAATATAAATGTCTAAAGTTCCCCATGCATGAGCTTCAATCTCTTACATAAGCAGCAGCAGGAGCTGCTGCTCAGCAGCAGGAGCAATAGCAACAGTAGCAACAGCAGCAACAGTAGCAACAGCAGCAGCAGCAGCCCCTGCTGCAGCCCTTGCTCTAGCCCCTGCTGCAGACCCTGCTGCAGCCCTTGCTCTAGCCCCTGCTGCTGCTGCTGCTCCTGCATAGTAATAGAAAGAGTGGGTGTGCCATGCAGAGGCAGAAAAGTATTCTCCAGTATACATCAAGGTTTAGAGAAAATGAAGAATGACAGAAATTCTCTACAAATCAGGAACAAAAGCTTTCATGAAACTGAACTCTTTAGCAGTACAAAAAAGCCAAAGTTAAGACTTACAGCATTAAAAATCACATCTATTTCAAGATAGATGACCCCCTTTGTTGGCCCTGTCAGCTGCTTGTTTTTCAAGACGTAGGCTTTCTGTTCACCATTTTGAATCTGCGGGAAAAGGACATGACAGCCGTCTGTCTGGAGGTCTCCACTGAATACACTCCCTCAGTGACCTTTGACCCCCAGCTGCTGAAACTGACAGAGAACCCAAAACAACTGTGGCAATTCTGACAAGTACCTGTTCATTACCAGGATCAAGTCTGTCAGGAAAAATTAACTATCATGGGATTCAACATGGCCGTGAACTGAGTATGTTAAAATTTTTAGTGTTCTTATTACAGACCTTGGTTGAGAAATGACAGACACAGGGCTGAGGATTTTTTTTTTCCTTGAGCAAAAGCAATCACAGAGCAGGGTGTCAGGTAGATGAGACTTACAGTCAGCAACGGTATTGCAACTTTGCCCAGAAAGTCAGCACTTCGGTCTCGATCTTCATCGTAAACCGTCACTTCAAGTACCGAATGAATATCTTTAATATTGCTATATTGAAAATAAACATATGCAGAAAAAGTGCCTTCGTTAGTGGTTAACAAGGACAAAAAGGGGTTTTGAAAAGTCAGCTGTCCCCCATTGATTTTATATGTTGGAAGAGGGAGGAAAGACAGTGTAAATCAGAATCTCCCATAATGCATCTGAATAGACTGCAATTACTGGGGAATTTCGCCATCTTTAAGGATTCAGCCCAGAATTATTTCTTAAGTTATCTACCTGATCTAGGATCAGAATAAGTTATTTTAAAAATCATCATGAAATGACACAGAAAGGGAAAGGAAAGACCATTTCTCCCCCCTGTTTCTTCTACTTCCCAATTCTATACTTCCTTCTTCCCTCCTAATTCAAACTTGGGGCACAAACTCCACTAAATTTGATGTCTTATAAAATGAATATGCTTGCACAAATAATATAATGCCTGTAAGCCTTACAATATGCTTAAATGGCAGAATGATTTCTCTTAATACTAAAAGTATCTTTTTTGGCTAAACATCTTTTTTTTTTTTTTTTTTTTTTAAACCAGAAACTTAAAATTCAATATAAAACAAGAAAAGCTTCCTGCAAGAGCAGGAAGCACAGAATAAAGTCTGTATAGCTATGATACTGTCCTGGGATTTAGAAACTAAGTGCTGTTCCATTATGCTCTGCAGATGACATATGTTGTAAGAGACTGTGTGAGCTCCTCATATTTTTGTTTTTGGAAAAATAAAACCAAATTGTTGACAGCACTTATTCTTTGATCAAACTGCTTACCAAGAAAACATGAATTAAGGGAAAACAAAAATGAATATATTCATTAGGGAAAAATCACAACCACATGTGAGAAGAGGCTTTATCAGAGCACAATCAATTAATGGATCTGATAATAATCAAACGAATTCATATAATTATGCATGCCAGAAACAAACACTCTCCACGGCCATCTTAAAAGTGCTGTTTTCCAGGCTAGCTTTTGGTCTCATAAAAATGTGGAATTCTTTAAAGACAATCATTCAGCTAGCTGAAGCTTTAGCTAGAAACTCTGAGAAAATACTAAAAAAAATTAATGAAGAATTTGGCATGTTTCTTCATCGACAAAGTCTGACACTATGACAAAAAGCTCATGAACAGAACAACTTTTGCAGGAGTTTTCTTTTGTTTAGACACCATTACTCAGGCCCCAATAGGAAAAGAGTATCCAGGGTCCTTGGTTGGAGTCTAAAAATTTTAAAGTTTTAAAACAAGAGGGAAATTAAAGAATGTTTGGGGACCAATAACAATACTTAATATTCTTATTATGCTAAAATGAAACACCAAAAATAGTATCTGCTGGATTCTTGATTGAGTTGCTTGCTGATTTTCGCAATAGAACAAATAGAGCTTTGTCTGCCTTGGTGTCAACACAAATGGAGAGAGTTTCAATAGCAAGGATAAAAGAAAATAGCGATATAGTGATTCATTTAAGGAGGGGAAACCCTTCAGTTGATTTTTTATTTTTTTAAAATCATCTACAAATACCAATAACATGTGATTAAAAACCTCTGTCCTATTTCCACATGAGAAAGGAACAGACTTCATCCTGGATATTGTCTTTGGAAGCTGATTTAGCAAAATGGAAGACTCAATCAAAAAAACTTCTAGGGAAAATGCCACATAATAAACCGTTTGCCCCGAACTGTTCTCAACTATTTAAAGAAGTAAACAAACTTACAAGGTAAAGACTTTGTTCCATTCAGGATTGAGATTTTTGTAGACTGTGTGTGTTAGTAATCTATCATTGTTCAGTTCTACCACACAGAATGGGTCACTTTTACCTGCAGGGAAAGATTGAGATTTTAGATGAAAAGCATTAGTATAAAACTGATCTCAGCTGACATAGTGAAGATCTATATCTGTTGTTTCCTTCCCATGAAAAGAGTTTTAAAAGACCAAAATATCAGCATTACTTTTGTTGTTGTTGTTGTTGCTGTTCAGATATAATTGGATGATCAGAATTCTGATTCAGTAGAAATTTAGAAACTGCATAGTAATAGAGAGCAAATTATATAACTAGTCTGTTAATTTAGACTTTTGGGGGGAGTTAAAATTTAATACAAATGTAAATACAGAGGGAAAAGGAAATTCTTTGTCCAGAGCTAAATCTATTTATTATTTCTATAATGATCATTTGAAAAGTACTTTGCTCTCCTTTATAAAACTTTTTTGATTCATTTGATCACTTAGTAATGAAGTGGGAATTCCTAAACAAATTTATTTGGAGAAAAATATATTACTGAATGATGATTTTGTATGTGTACATATCTATATGTACATATATATACACATATCTAAATATGTGTGTATATGTATGCATGTGTTTATATATATTGTGTGATCTAAAGATTTTCTTAACTCTGCTTTCTCATTGTATTTGTTACACTACAGGACAGTAAATCAGACTCAGAAAAGGAGAAAAATTCTTCCACATGAAAAGCAACATCAACAGACAACTCATCTGCATGTTAAAGAGCAGCAAATTTGTCTGTCTATCCAGGGCAAAGGGTTTGAAAGTTCTGGGTTGCCCACAGTGACTCTGCCAGACTGGAATCTAGCTCACTCAGCAATTATATTCTGTGATGTCCTCAATATTTTTGTAATGTAATGTCATGTACTATAAGAACCCAC
Organism: Myrmecobius fasciatus; assembly: GCA_023553655.1. Lineage (NCBI taxonomy): Eukaryota > Metazoa > Chordata > Mammalia > Dasyuromorphia > Myrmecobiidae > Myrmecobius > Myrmecobius fasciatus. Next base: position 42,655 of record JAJPUD010008667.1, on the reverse strand, counting down.
AAATTCAAAGGCTCCATGGGGCAGCATTAATGATATTAGTACGGCATGTAATTTGTTTGATACCTTATACAAATGACAATGAAATCAATATTTAGACAAAGCTGTGCAGAGGTCATATCTTCTAAACTACAATATTGATTTAGACTACATAAGAGGTTAATGTGCATATTATTAACTTTAATGATAAAGAATAATTGTTTTAAATGCATTGTGAATTGCAGTCACAGTAGTTTACATTTCTGTGAAAGCTTAAATATCATCAAAGCTTTTCAATTAAATTTTAATAGGAATGAATTCATTATTACTGAAAGAAAAGCAATGCATGACAGTGCAAAGCTATATTTACCTTCCATGGGACAATTCTTCAAAGAAGCTGTATAAACTTATACCCCATTTTCATTTATTTTCTCATGTTGATATATAGAAAAGGGAGGAAATGTATGTTTGCCAGTTCAGTGGTCTCCATACACTCTAAGAAAAGTGATTAGGGGATTATGTTTTGTGTCTTTAAGGCCTACTTTTTCATTTCTGCAATCTTTTTATGAGAATAATTTACATGCACATACCAAGGGTCTCTTTGATGAAGAAATGAGAAGAGAATAAGTAGGCTTTTACAAATGATATTCTACCACAAATAAAATCTTTACAGTCACACAATTGACTGAAAAGTATATACAATAAAAAAAATCCCGCTGTGTTTATTGTTTATTGACTATAAGGAAACATTGGGTTTAGCAAAACAAAACACACTTTAAAAGCTTGTTCTACTAACAAGGTTATCTCTCATGTGTATGTCAAAATCATGTAAGTTTTCTTGAAAGGGGTAACTACAGAAATATATATGTTAAAACAAGGGAGACACAAAACAGCAGCAGTGGAAAGAATGCTTGCTGATCTGCAGTTAAAGGATTTAGGTGGTTTTGCCACACAGAAGTTAATGACTTACTAGGCTCACTTAGATCACCATAAAAGACTCTAGGCAGCTCATTAACTTCTTTGAGTCTCAGTTTCCTCATCTGTACAATGAAAAAGTTGAACAGGATGACCTTGAAAGCTTGTTCTTGAGCTAAGATTGTGAACCAATAAAAGTAATTAGGTTGTCCAAGGAATTTTCCATTATCCTAAAATATATGGAACACAGTTCAAATAGAAGGATTTTCTATAGATGGTGAGGACCTCAAGGTAGTCCTGTTTGAAGATGACATTGTGCATGTTGCCTTAAGCCCTGGATGACAGATGAGATCCATGGTCACTCCAATTGGTTTAGTCTTTCTACACAGGAAGAACCAAATGAGTGATGAATTCCTATAGTCTAGTCCAAGATGTGAAATTAGAAAACCCACAGATTGAATCCATCAGTATGGGTATTTTAGACAGATACTGACAAAGGATGATGAGCCAGGGTCAGAAATGAAGAGATGGAAGAGGGTGGATAATGTTGACAGCCCTTTAATGACTTCTCTCCATTTACAGCATTTTTCATGGAACAAAGACCCATTTTTTGGTTTTGCTCTTTAAAAAACAAATCATTATCCTTCTGTTAAGGCCAAATACCTCCAAAGACTAAAAGCACAGGCAATATTGAACAATGGAGAAAGATACATGATGAGAACTGTAGATTGCAACATGTTACCAAATAAAAATTGCTCTGGAGAAGTGGTGTAAAGGATGTCATCAGAGAAACTAGAAAATGGGTTGTTATGCCTCCATATGTAATTGGGAGTTATACAATGGGAGATTTTTTTTTATTAAAGGGAATGATACATTCATCAGAAAAAGAATAACATGATAATAGTTTACACTATATAATGCTACCTATTTCGATTATTTTCCATGAAATTCAGGTGTTGAGATCATGAAAACAAAAGCTTAGATGTTTAATTCCAATCTCCTTTTTCAGCCTAGCTGTGCAACATTATCTCTCATGAGTCCTATATTACAGAAAGGTGGACACTGTAATTATGATTCCCAAAACATGTCTCCAGTTGGTCCATTTTCTTGTCTTTACTCAACTTATTTTTATCTCTGGAATGTCCTTCTCCTATATTTGTAATTAAAGGTTCATCTATCCTTCAAAGTCTAGTTCCAATGCTATTCATTCCATTTTCTTGATTCTTACTCAAAATACTTAGCAGGAAGTGAATTCTTCCCTACTATGAACCCATGTAAAACCCATTCACCCATCTGTTATGCATTTACCACATTTTGTTTTAGATTATAACTATTTATGCACATGTATTAGCTCTCCTCCCAAACAGTAAACTCCTTGAGGGTAGAGATCATCTTATCTATCTTTTTAGTTCTTCCAAATTTTAGCATGTTTTACTATTATATAATAGACATTTAAACATTTATTGAATGAGTGAATGACTTTCTCAGGTCAGCTCCTTTTCCCAAGGACCAAACATTCAGGAAGTACTTAGGGAGCATTTTGTCTGTGTTAAACACAGAAGACATGCTGCTTAATGGCAGTATATTTTTTTCTATTCCTTTCTCCATTCTTTTTTCTTCCCTCTCTCTCTTCTTTCCTTCCTTCTTCCTCTCTCTCTTTTTCTTTCTTTCTCTTTCTCTCTCTTTTCTTTCTTTCTCTTTTTCTTTCTCTTTTCTTTATTACTTTCTTTCTCTCTTTTCTTTCTTCTTTCTTTTTTCTTCTTTTCCTTCTTTCTTTCTTATGTCAGACTTCACACATCATAAGAACTTAAATAGAGACCTTCCTACTCTAGCTCTCTCTAATCTTTTCAGTATCCTTCCACCTTACTTGTCAACATTCTTTTGATCCAGTGACACTGATCTCACCATTTTGTGAACTGACACTTTATCTTTCAGCTCTGGGCATTTGCTCTGTCTGTCCACCATGCCTGGAATGTTAGAGAGAGAATCCCTTCTCTGCTCTACTCTTGATCTCTCTACCTTCCTTTAAATCACAACTAAAATCCCAGGTGTTACTGGAAGCCTGGGGTCAGGAAGACTAATCTCCCTGAGCTCAAATCCATATTGACTAAATATCAAGAGCCTGTATTTAGCTTACTTTGTGCATATTTGTTTGTAAGTTGTCTCTGGCATAAGTTGTAAGTTCCTTGAGGGCAAGGACTGTTTTTTGCCTCTTTTTGTATCCCCAGATTTTAGCACAGTACCTGGTAGACATAGATTGATTGATAGAGCCATTTGGAATATACAAAAGTGGCTTAGATCTTGCTCTCAAGAAGTCTATCATCTAGTTGAAATATTTACCTGACCTAGAACAACTATTCATAACAGTATAAGTCTTGCACTTCAAAGCTAAGTGTGGATCTACTCAGGAGAAAGGTGTATCATGGAACTGAGCAGGTGTTACTGATTTTCATTTCCTCCTCTGTATTTGTTTTATTTCTACTAAAAATCAGGGTTTAGCCATTTACTACCTAACTCTGGAAGCTCAAGAAGAAAATAATAATGAATATAGATGCAGAAATAAATCTACATGGATTTCATAAATGTAAAAGATTAATGTTTTAATTTGTTTGTTTGCAGTGGAAAGAACGTGTGACGTCATTTGAGGAGATGGGTTCAAATCTTTATTTTGCTACTTGTTTCCCATATGACTTTCTTAAGCAAGTCATTCTTAGTTTACTCTCCTAAAATGAGGGCACTGGACTAGATGTCCTCTGAAGTCCCTTGTAGTACTAAATCTGTGATTCTTTGAACTTGGTTTTATTTGTAACAGTAGTTTTTAGTTTCTTAAACTAAGCGCTCTATTGCTTCCCAAAATTTACTTCTTTCATAATTACTCTGATTAGTTCATAATACAAGAATTTCTAGGTTTTTTTTTGTATTTTGCTATCAGCTAAAGTATTTTTATTATAAGAATTCTCTCTCATAATACCAAACTTGTTTCTATTTGTTGATGCTTTGCAGTATTTAACCCATAAAGAATTCAATAAAGTCATCCAACCCTACATATATCATGTAAAAGATAGATTGTACTTTTGTTTTGATGGGGGGAAGGGTTATTTAGTTAATAAGACCTCAGCAATACTCATGGCACATTAATAAATCACTTAACAAATCGCTCCTTTCAATAGTTATGAAAATGTTAAACTGTTAAAAAAAAAAAACACTCCCACGCAGCAGTTTAAGCACTATCTAGAACTACTTCCTATCCATTTTTCTTTGTCAATGACACTAGAATTCAACATTTCTGATGCATAAAAGGAATCCCAAAGAGAGTGCTTGTCATGTCATAAGCAGCCAATAGAAAACATTTTCTTTGTTACTAATAAGCACCATAATTCTTGAAAGCTCAAAATGTGTTACATATAGTAGGAAATAAAAAGAAGTTCTTTTTTTCTCCAAGTATTTAGATTCAAAAGAAAAAAAGTAATAGTGCTTAATGTATGCTGATTTTTTACAACATAAAAATCTCTAATTTTCACTTGAATTGGTAATATGGAACAATACAAAAAATACTAGTCTTGAAACCAAAAGGCTTGGTTTTTAATCTTGACTCTAATAGGAACTAGTTATGTGACAAACTCTCTCAGTCTCCATTTCTTCAATCTGTAAAATTGGGCTAATAATGCTTGCACTACTATTTCACAAAGAATTCTTGTGAAGAAAGCATTTTGTAAACTACAAAGTGTTGTGAAACTGGGCTATTTTATTTTTACTGTTCATAGCAGTAATGTAACTCAAATAGAAACTGCAGCTCCTAAGCAGTATAAAGGATCCCTGTGGATCGCATATTGACTTAGAAAAGCACATGTTAACCTTAACTCCTTTTTGTTGTATTTCTATTTATATTGTTAAATATTTCCAAATTGCATTTTAATCTGGTCTGGTTGAACCGAGGAATGTTGTGAACCACAACAAGCCACATGTTTGGATCTCTTGTTAACAGCATCCTTAAAGATAGGCAGTGTGGAATAGAGGATAAAAAGTGGTTATAAAGCGAAAAGGACCCGAGTTCAGGCCTTATCTCTAGCAGTATAGGCAATATGACTTAGAGAAAATAATTTAACATCACAGTGGTCTAAGCAATTCAAAAGCAAACAAGTCAATAAACTTTCATGCAACACCTACAACATATAATGCAGGGGTTGGGATGTGGAAAGATAGCCTCTCCCTTCAAGGAGCTTACCATCTAATGGGAGAAATAATAAACAAAATGTTATATACAGGATAAATGAAAATAATTAACAGGAAAAACGAAAAGTCTTTATGATTATAAATTACTGGGAAGATGGCAATCTGCATTTCAACAGAGAATTTCCTTCCCCAGGAGTACTCTCTGCTGATGAAATCACAGTCCCAGTGCCTTTTCACGAAAAACTCAATTCTGAACAGTGACATAAATCACTTAATCCTTAAACTTTAGACACTTATTATTCTTGTACAGTTACATTAATCCTTAGCTTTAGGCAGTATTCTCACCAGTGTCTTTAGCTGTGGCTATGTAGGACCACTGAACCAAATACCTCCCATGAAAGATTTTTGGTGAATGAATTTACATAACAGCAAAATGTTTTCATGTGCAAATGAATTTTTTTTTTGAGGGGAGGTATACACATTCAATGAAAATGACCCTGGATTATATTGAAGTCTTGGGGATGGCCTGTGGTTCATTGGAATTTTGTATTTAGGAGCAGTATTTCATTTGATATTAATACATTTTGTATGTATTGCATTTGCATTGTCATACCTCTTAGTCAGTTCCAGTCGTTAGCCAATCAAGTTGCAAGGCCCAGAAAACAGATGAGGTTTTTTTTAAAGGCAAAAGAAACAGGAAAGTCCAAATTCCAACTGATTCAAAGCTAGTAGTAGTCTCCAAACTTTAAAATGTATATTTTAATTTCAATCAGTATAAACTTTTTGCGCATGTACCTCACTCCAATTTGTGCATTTTAGAACAAATTATAAAATTCACTAGTGTACTAATCATAATACATACAATAAAACTCATAAGATATAAATTTTAAAAAGAGGGGGAAAATGAAATGATTCTTGTTCCATTGGAGTTTGTTGAACAGAGAGTAAAATGGTCAAAACTGCTCTTTAGGAAATAATCATTTTGGCATATGTGTGGAGAATGAGTTGGAGACAGAAGAGAATAAAAGGGAGACTAATTAGGAGGCTATTACAATAGATCAAGAGAGAAGTGATGAAAACCTGAACTCAAGTGGTAGTTGTATCCTAGAAACATGTTGAGGAGTTGGAAATGTCAATTTATAGTAATTTATTAAAATAAAGTGAAAAGTGGAATATGATAGTGAGTGAGGTCACAAACATGGATGATTAGAAGAATAGCAGTACCCTTTATAGTAATATGGCAGTTTATAAGAGAACTGAGGTTCGAGGGAAGGACAGTGTAAAAGGACCAAAGATGCACATCAAAACTCATCTATGCTTTTTCATTCTGTATAACTTATCTGGCCCATTCATAAAGAAAAAGTGTATTTTGAGACAGAGAAATAGCAAAATTTTTACTCACCACCACTGTCCTAACACCCAAAGTCTACCTTTTAACTGGTTTTTGCCATAAGCTACTAGATAATTTTGGGATGGGGATAAGGATTTTCCCATGGGCACCTACAAAGTTGTTGTTGTCTCTGTCTCACTAGAAGTTAGATTTTAATTCTCATTAAGAGCCAACAAGGCTCAGGCTGGGGAGGTAGGAGTTTGCATAAGCAGAGGGAAGGAGTAAGGATATTTTGGGAGTGATGAGAGGACAGGTTGGTTAATGTTATGGAAAAGTCCCAAGACCATCATCAGAAGGGTAATGATTGATCACATACCCCTTGAGATTATGCCTTGCTTCCTCTTTACTGAATTAGGGGTCTAGAATCTTATTCAAAGTTTTGTTTTTAATTCCAGATTTGTATTATGTCAAACTCATATATTTTCTTAATAGAAAATGTGAGCCACTACTTCACAAAGGGTATGCTCAGCTAGCTGGATTACTTTCTTGTATAGTAACACATATGACTCCTATAGTTTTTTTCTGACTAGTCTATTTTTATGTGACATCCAGAAAAGTGCTTCATTCAAACATTTAGATATTTAAATGCATGGCCCTAAGTCTTTAAGTAAGCTAATTATGTATCTAGTATCCAGAGGAAACCCCTGGAGTCCTTTAAAAACTTTATTTTTTGGAAATATGTTTTACTTTAGTACTATTAGCACCTTTGATTTCCTCCATGTGGGATAAAGCTTGTTGATATCTTCATTAATTGCTTTCTGTAGTTAAAAGAATCCATCATCATGTTGCTAATTTTCTAGCTTTTCTAAACTTATATAGGAATATATCAGAGACAGAAAACGAGTCTATAATGAGGTATAGATTCTGAAAAGAGGACTTGCTAGGGTCTGAATTCTGCTGGTAAAGTCTTTTGGAATCAAGAGTAGAAATTTGTAAAATTAATTCTGTAAATTGTCTTTGTAGTAGGCAGAGAGTTTGGACAGCAAGCTGTTAAGACATATCATTCAAGGCTAATAGGAACATATATCATTATATTAAAGCTATCAATGGCATATCTTAGTGTACTGTCTAGAAGGAGCACAGCACTGCTCTTTATAGAGGGAAAATAAAAGCAAATGCAGGAATATCTTTTCTCAAGTTATCCTAAGAAATGTAATCTCACTGAGGCATTAGAGGCAGTAAAATGATAAGCTTGAAGTCAGGAAGACCTGAGTTGAAACTGGCCTCAGACAAACTTCTGCTTGCCTTGGTTTCCTGTTAAATGGGGATAATAATAGCACCCACCTTACAAGGTTTGTTTATGAGGATCAATTAAATAAGATAGTATTTATAAAATGCTCAGTGTTCACATATATATACATCTATATACATACATATGCTTATTTCTTACCCTCTTCCTCAATAAAATGTAACCAAAACCCAATGTAATATTGTTCAACTAATTACATAATTAAAAAATTAAATATTGTGTTCCTATGGAAGCACCCACAGCCTCTACTTCCTAAATTATTTCCTCTAATATGTTTTCACAGAAACAATGGACTATATTAGGTTGGCTCCTTCAAATCACTTTAAAATTTAAATCTATTTTTTTGAAATTTATTTAATACTTTTAAATTTTGTTTAAAAAAAATGTCTTTTGAGAGGTGGTTTAATAGACACTGAGCAATACTCAAGACATACCATGGTAGATCGTAGGTTATTAGGATATTTCTGCTGCAGCTATTAGTGTTGAAAGATTTGAATGTATCATGCCATTATTCCCTGGAAAGCTGAACCAATTCATAAAGATTAACCAAATCAGCCCTTTCTTTTCCCCCAAAGGTCACTAAGCATTTGGAAAGGTGTTCAGACTGGAAAGGTCCTGCAGTCTGTCAAAGAAAGAAATAAAAGGTGGGCGGCTTTGGGGAGCAAAGAAGAAAAGTGTCCTTTTGCTTAACTATAATAATTTAATTTGAGTATCTATCATACATATTCATTTCCTGCTTTCAAACTTTCTCTTTGTTCAGTGTTACTCTCCAATAATATTTAGAAAGTATACTGTTATAGCATGCTGCTGAGGCAATAAACATGTAAACGCAATTGTGACAATTAAAAAAAAAAGCAAATATATGGTCTAAGCCCTCCCCTTAATTCTACTATGAAACAGTTTAACATTGTGGCCTTATTTTAAAGGACTGCTTACCCACAATTAATGGACAGTGCATCTAGTTTGCTAAATGGTGCTTTAAAAGACTGGATTGTCAGTTCCTAAATTTCAGTTGCCTTGATTAGCTGCCATTTAAACAAACACAAACAACTGCAGAGACACTAGAGATGGTCCTAACTATCAATTATCTCTCTAATTATTCCTTCTTTTATTCTTTTAATGCTCTAGTCACTTTGTGATATGCTACTCTGCCCATTTAAAATATCTGAGGAATTGTATTTCCTGCAGCAGTACTAGAAAGAAGGACATTTGTATCCTAGCCTTCCATGGACCAAAACTCCAGAGAACTCGTTTTTAGTCCTTGGCTCTCTGTTCTTATTTGCAGTGACTGTCCTAGGCGACTGCTAGAAATGTGTATATGGCATGACGGGAGCACAGAGAAAGATGACAAGTTTATTACAGAACACATAAAGTGCCAAAATGAAGGAGAAAACTAAGACTCCCTAATCTTTTCATCAGTGAACTCATCTAAGCCCTTATTAGCATAGCAGCTGAGCTCAGTCTACCAGTCATTTGGCCCCTCTCAAAACAGGCTGAGAAGAAAAAGGAATTGTGATGGGTTGGAAAGAACACAGAACTGGGAGTCAGTAGCACCTGGGTATAAGTTTTTACTCTGGCATTTAGTGGCTGTATGAAACTAGGGATACATATGTAAACTCTCTGTCAATTAGCAAGCATTTTTTGAGCACTCATGGCTACTGTATTCTAAGAGTTAAGTATACCAAGGAGAAGAAAAAGAAATGGCCCTTCCTTCAAGGATGGGATTACATGCTTATGGGAGAGATTGTAGACATATATACATGTAGACTTACACATGCATGTGTGCATATAAAATATTTATTTTGTACATACATCTAGATAAAAATAAATCTATAAAAGGATGCTAGATTATAGTATTCCATCCACCATCACAGACAATATAGATGGACATAACAAGAGATAAGCAAGTGGCAGATATTTCTTTACAAATAAACTACAAATAAATCCATTAATTCCTTAATTAAGCCCATATATATGTGCATATATACAAGCATACAAGCGTATATTAAAATGATATATATTATATAAATTAGATTGATAAATGATGATGGTATTTCATCTACTACCTCACATTAGGAACGAGCATATTTAGGAATAAATAAATTATAGGTGTTTATTATTTCATTGTTAGAATGAAATATCTATATAATATAAATTAGAATGATATATGATGGAATTCCATCTACTACCCCACACTAGGAACAAGCAGACCAAGGAATAAGCAAATTTTAGAGGTTTCTTTACAAATAAACTAAAATGTTTAGCTCAATTAATTACCTAGTTAAGAATATATATATATGTATGCATGTGTATGTATAGAAGTATATAAGCATATTTATAAGTATATATAAGCATATTTATTTATAAGTAAATACACATATATTAGGATGATATATAAATTAGGCTGGTAAATAATGGTATTCTATGTAGCACCACACACTAGGAATGAGAATATCTAGGAATAAACTTTTGAAGTAAACTAAGATGTTTAGCTCAATTAACTATCTAGTTGAGCATATGTGTGTATATATGTATACACATACATTATATACACACACATAGAAGTATATTTCATTGAAAGATAAATGATGGTCTTCCATCTGCCACCATAGACTAGAAATGGGTGTATCTAGGAATAAGCAAGTTACAGATGTTTCTTTACAAATAAATTACAATAACTAATTAGTTAAGTATGCATATATAAATATGTGTGCATATATAAAGATATACACTATATAGTTAATGTATATAATATACATAGCAATTCTTAATATATAATAAATATGTACTAAAAGTCCTCACTCTATATGATAGTTCACTATTTCTTATAGGTTGTGTTTCTATGTCTTAAGATATCAATGACTGCTGAATTCATTATATAAAAGAAAAATAGGATTTTACATGATCAGTGAGAGCTCAACTTGACTCCCAAGAAATAAGGTACATGGGTTCCTTTTATAGATCAGGGGTTCTTGATTTAGAGCCTATAAACTTATTTATTTTAGTATCATGATAGCTATTTCTTTTTTAATAATAGTTTTTTATTTTCAAAATACATTCAAAGATAATTTTCAACATTCATTCCTGCAAAATCCTGAATTCCAAATTTTTCTTCCTCCCTTACTCCTACCCCTTCCCTAGAGAGCAAGCAAACCCATATGCTAAACATGTGCAATTCTTCTATACATATTTCATGATAGCTATTTCAATATAATTGGTTTCCTTTGTAATCCAATGTGTTTTATTTTGAACATTTAAAAATCCTACTCTTAGAGGGGATTCAGAGGCTTCATAGACTATCATAACACTCAATGATGCATGCAAAGAAAGTTAAGAATCTCTGTTATAGATGGATATAGAAACATAGTTTTGAAAGATTCATTATTTTAAAATATATTATTATAAGATTATATATTTAGTGCTCACAAGGTGCTTGGAGGTCAACCTGTTATTTATAGTTATCTCTCTTATTATTTTGTAAGCTCTTTAAAAACAATGACTGTTTTTTGCCTCCTTTTGTGCTTCCAGCAATTAACACAATGCCCACTACGTAATAAGAAATTGATAAATGCTTGTTGACTGACTGGTGTGGAATTCACTACCTTTTCAGGTAATTTATTTAATTTTGGGGCACATAAGAGATTTACTTTGTATGAAACCATCATCTGGCTCTCTCTAATTTCTACCTATAGAGCTTACATTTTCCTGCCATGGACAAGGGGGGAAAAGCCAAACTTTTCTTCAACAGGTAAATGATGTAGTGATAGCACTGGCCTCAGAGTCAAGAAGATCTGAAGTCAAATCCCACCTCAAATATTTACCAGCTCTATGATTTATATCATTTATTCTCTCTCCATTTTAAATTTCCTCATCTATCAAATGAGGATAATGGAACCTACCTTCCAGGGTTGATGTGCAGATTAAGTGAGATAACATATGAAGAGTGTTTAGTATACTAAAATCCTATATCTTAATTATTCTAATTTTATATGATAGTTCTTAAAGTATTTGAAAATTGTAATCAAATATGTCTTCTTCCCATCCACTATCTTCTCTTAATCCGGCTAACTAGCCCCAATTCCTTGAACTTATTTTTCCTCAGAGAAAATCAGTATGAACCCCAATCAACATATTGGCATCCTTCTTTGGACAAACCCCACCCTGTCAATATGCTTTTTAAAATGTGGTGCTCTTTAGAATTAGACCCGCTATTCTATATAGGGTCTGTCTGACCATATAAATGCAATCTAAGTCCTCTTGGCTGCTGTATAAAATAGCTTATTTTTACTGACCTTGAAGTCTAACCATTTCTCTCCTCCAGAGGTCCTTTTATTTTGAGTATGTTGTTCCTTCATCTCATACTTAAGTAAAATCTAATTCACATATAGCCTTTCTTTTTCCCTATTACATATAATGTTACTAATTTCTGCCTATTTTCCATGTAATCCTTGTGATGGATTGAGATTGATAGGTTTCTTTATCTTCTAGTGAAAGATTATAAAATCAATTTTCTTTATAGATAATCTAAGGAGGTCATTAAGAGGGATGGAAATCTTTATCAGCCCAGAAGTTGCTAGTTGTAATTAGTATGTATTATATCCATAAGGTATATTCCTTAATTTGTCTTTAGGTAGATAATTTTACATATAAGGCCCCTCCTTTCTGGTAATTTTGAACAAGGCACTAAGGACTGAGTATCATAAATGATATTATTCCATCTTTTAAAGGATGCTTTTTGAAGACAGGGTAGCTTCACTTATACTTGAAACTGGGAAATTTTGTACCGATGCTACTTAGTCTGTACCTGTTTTGTGGGCAAATATATGATCCCAGTTTGTGCAAATCCTTGGTCTGGGCATTAAAGTCACTGAAAGATGCTGAGTGATATTTTTGCCTGCACAGTAAAAGAGTTAATCCTGATCCATTGGAGGTTGGCTTTGTCCAGGGTCATTCTAATGCTGACAAGTCACAGTTTTCTACATGTGATATGCTATAAAAGGTGGTGGTGATGGGGAAAGTGACCGCTCTTTTGTTGCCTTGTCTCTGGAAACAGAGGGGACATTCAATAGCATGGAAAGCAATTCAGGCCCATGGGGGCCTTTTATTGGGCCTACCTTCCACAAAATTAAGCTCTTTGGTTTAATTTCCTCAGTTGCCACAGTTTGAAATGACTATACTTTAATCTCTTTTCATTATAATCAAGGTTGCCATCTGTCCTTTCTCCTATCTGGAATTTCTAATCACAACATATAACAATGTTTTGGTTGAAAGAATTCCATTGGGTACATCAGAACAAAAAGCAACGTATGTCAGAGACATCTTCCAGCCAATGTATTATCACTAGAGATTGGGATTTAACCTTTGTCCTATTCACTGGCTGACCTAAACATATTTTAAACATCTGATTGGTAGAATCAAATTAACTAGCACTCTTCTCACTAGATCTGATTCTAAGGCATAACAATAACAAGGCTTTTTCCACTGTTTACCACATGGTGCTAACAGCAAAATCTTAGAATAATATTTCCAAACTGTTTTTAATGAGACATAAGTTAGGGTTTCATAAGAAAGTTTTGATGATAATGCTATATTTCCTGTGGGAAAATTAAATATAAAATTATCAACAATACTCTTTAGTGAGGAAAGCATTTTTCTTTACAAAAATAGACAAGTAATTTATCATAAAACTTATTTTTTTCCTATTTAAACTCCTGTAAGAATTTTGCATTATTCCCTATGGTACACTCAAAAGACCAGTGAATTTAGAGTCAGAAAATCTGAATTCTACATCAGACTCAAATACTTGTTTGACATTGGGCAAATACTTGTAGCTTGCTCGATTTCTCCCATCTATAAGATGATATAATTTATTTTTTATTTTTATTATTTATTTATTTTGCTGAGGCAATTGGTAAGTGACTTGCCCAGGGTCACACAGCTAGGAAATGTTAAGTGTCTGAGGTCACATTTGAACTCAGGTCCTCCTGACTTCAGGCCTGGCGCTCCAGCCACTGCACCACTTAGCTGGCCTTCCATCTATAAAATGAAAGAGTTGTTCTAGATGACCACGAAACTATGATTGCTCATTTATTACAGGTTTGTTCTATATCCTCATACTTCATGGACCAGAATTTAGGGAGTCTATCAATACCCTTTTAGGCTCATTTGAAAAAATGAAATTACTTGGGGAAATGCTGCCCTAGAGAGAGACACAAAATTCCATTACAGAAATGTATGGAACTTAGGGAGAAGAATCAGCTTGACCCCCCTCACTTCAAAATGGGAGGAAGTTTTTGGAAGAAAGAATATGACAGAAAATTTTCAGGTTTGTATAGTATTGGATAATGTCTTGAGTCTTGGTATTCTAAGATAAAAAGTCTAAAATTTATGGTAAAAAGAAAGAAGGACATAGAAGGAAAAAAATGGCCAACTAGGAAGAACTATCAGTATTGATAAAGGTAGAAACAAATAGGAAAATATGGGAATGGAGGGCAGCTAGGTGGTGCAATGGATAGAGCACCAGCCCTGAAATCAGGAGGACCTGAGTTCAAATGTGGTCTCAGACACTTAACATTCCCTAGCTGTGTGACCCTGGGCAAGTCACTTAACCTCAATTGCCTCAGAAAAAAAAAAGAAGAAAAAAAAAAGAAAAAGAAAAAAGAAAAAAAGAAAAGAAAATATGGGAATGTTCTAACACCAGGAAAGAGAGGAGATGAGGATTAGAGATATCTGATAGCTCAGATGAGGTTAGAGAAAAAGTATTTGAAGATTTCATTTTTAGTGACTATAATAAAATTTTCCAATGTGACACACTAAAAGACTGTCAAAAAAGATTTATAGTGCATATTAATTGAAGCAAGTGATAAATTATTTCATAAGTTCAATATTTTGATATATTAAAAAAGGACCACTGATGAATATAGTAGAGTTTGAGTTGGATATTTAGTAGATTGAATTGTCAAATGAAACATGTAATTTCAAACAATCCTATTTTGATAAATTAATTAATAAAGAAATTTATCTATAATGGAGTAAAAACTCTCCTTGTTCTTGAAATGGGAAAAATCATTTTGGGTAAGTATAATTCTTAAGTTTTTTTAGGATATTTGCATTTCTACTCTTATTATCCCACTTCTAAGAAGTCCTTTATCAGACTCCAGTTTCACATTAATGAATAGACATTTATTAAGCACCTACTATGTGTTAAGTATTGGGCTAAGTACCAAACTAAGCACATTTTAATATTATTTCAAGTGACTCCAAATTTACAGCTGACTTAAGTTACTGTTAACATCAGAAGAAAATTACCTTAATCAAGTTACCATTTAGTTTCAAACTTTTATCATTTGAAAATATTTTTGGAAGCATTTAGTAAAATTCCAGGGATACCTTACTCAATTCCATAGATAAGAACTATTTGCCAGACCATAGAGCCAACACTTATTGCAGAGGATTGGAAAATAAGGGATTTCTGCCAATACATCAGTAAGATCTTTCAAATTTTAAGTCAACATGTACTTTAATATTTAATGACTTTAGTGGAAAGATGAATATAGGAAGCCAGGAGGACTATATATGGAAAACATAGTACAGGAATAAGAATGAGTGAGAAGAAATCTATAGCCTATACCAAAACCTCATATCTGTATAGCACGAGTACTATATTGTCCAAGAGAGTTGGGATCTTTAGGACATGGCATCGACTATATAACATCATTTATTAAAAACAAAACAAAACAAAACATTCATTTATTTAAAAAATTATAAGAGAAAAAATGTTAGGTTACTGATTTGGGATTTCTGAAGTAGTTGTTTGAATATAGTCAGATCACCAAATTTTTAGAACAAAGATAAAAATTAACACCAAAAGAGGGGGAATTATGGGACTTGTACCATTGAGGGAACTTCTATCTGACTTATTTAGATAAATTATACAATACCAAAAAATGGGAATTGAATAAAGCTGCTTTGAGAAATTATTTTCATTTTCTAAAGAAGTTTGACCAGTGCATATTAGTCACCAAAAAGCCTAAAAACTACATCAGTCAGATATATTCAACTTACTTGCTAGAGAAAAGTATGGCAACAAAGGACAGCATCAATTTATAATTGTAAAATCTTACAGAGGTGAATGGTGGAAGATCATAAACAATATTCTCTCATAAAAGAATAAAAAACAACAGAGGTAAAAAAAATTTCCAGAAAGCTTCATGAAAGAGCTAACTAAATAAAATCTTCCTGAGGGCATGTAAGCATAAAGCTGGAAGAAAACAAAGAAATTCCAAATAGGAAAGATTATTCAAAATTTTTATAGAAAATCTACACCACGGAGGTGAATGGAATATACATATTTAGGCTACAATATCATCCTCAAGGTGCTTCATAGCGAACCAGAAATGGCAATAAAGTAACAAAGAACATTGTTTTACTACACAGAGGAGGTTCATTCAGGTAGCAACACAATTTGGGGGATGCCAAGGATAAAGTCCATGAAAGAGGGGGAATAATTTTATTTGTTAAGAAAACTCATATATTTTTACCCAAAAAAGATAAATAAAAGAAATGTTAACAGTTCCTGAATGCCATATCTACAAAAATCTCATAAGAATTTTTATACATACATAAATAGCACCTTTGATGAGGAAATAGGAAGAGAATAGGTAAACTTTTGCAAATGATATCGCATAACATCTTTACAATTACTCAATTGACTGAAAAGAATAGATGACATGCAATCCTGGTGTGCTTATGCTTAAACTATAAAAAAGGCAATTAATTTGGTAAAAGAATCTTGCCTCAGATTCTTCTGTAGTAAAATGTCTCTCAAGCACATATCCAAATCATAGAAGATTCTTTGAAAAAATAAAGCACATAAATAACTCTGTTGGATTAACCTTGAGTTATTAATTTCAAGTCTGGCATAAAATAACAAGATATATTCACAAAAGTTGTTCACCAGTATCATGAAGAATGACAAGTGCGTGGTCCTTAAGGAAGAAGGGTTCCCTAAAATTGATTGGGCTTGCAGATCCTCCTGTTTGCAGATGATTTGGTGTATAATACATTAAGTCTCAGAACATTACAGAGCTTTCTAAAGGTCCATATTTATTTGAAAGAATTCAACCTAACTATCCACACTGGAAAAACAAAGTGGATAAAGAATGACTATTCTACACAATTAGATGACAACACATAATGTTGTATCATGAGGACAAATATTTTGGACAGACAAAATAAATGGAAAACAAGCAAAGCTCAAAACAGAACAGATGGAGGAGAATGGACTGAGTACTTTGGAGACTACTGTATAATGCATTGAATGACCCAATTTTTTTTACAACATTTTTCCAGTGATGCTATATGACTAAAAACCATGGAATACCACAGCCTCCAAAAACTTAAAGGTGAGTATTATCCAAATGTGAATGGAAAGGTACATGATGGGCATTCATGGACTGCAACAGAATGTCATTAATGATGTCATCAGAGAGGACATCAGAGATAAAGATTACAAGAAGGTGATTGATAACTAATGGATAGCTTTTGTACTCAACTGGCATCCTTGTAGTGTAAGGCAGAGAGAGAGATCCCAAGCACATTAAGTAGACTCTCTATGAAGAATTTATGAGTGACTTGTAAAAGAAACACATAGAATGAAAGGCATGAATAGCTTGGAATTTGCATGAGTGAAGTTAGTAAACATATTAGTGAGTGTGTAGTTCCACTGATGTATCAAAGAAGAAATGCCCTTTCTCCTCAGATAATTGAGCATACCATCATCCTTTTCCTCATGAATAGATCAATCCAAATTACTATATTAACCTCTTTTGTTACTCTACCAGTCTCTGACTTCTTTCTGTCTTTTCTAAGCAATCTTTTCTGACAATAAGGATGCCTTATAAATCATATAAAACCTCAACAATTCCTTAGGAAGGCCAAATCTAGACCTGTCTTTCCACTATTATTTCTAAGCTATTCCTTTGTATTTTCTCAAATATTTGGTATCATCTATTTGATTTAGAAGAACAGATCTCATATCAGTAACAAAAAGTGGTTTTAGTGGATTTTTAGTGACAATAAGAAAAAGAGGCATTTTTTTCTTTTGTAGTATAATTTAGTGTCTATGGCTGGCTACCTGTTACTATGAGGAAAATACTGGCTTGTTTACTTTCCTTATGATACTTTGAAAAATGCAACTGTTAAGTTCTTCAGAACCACATTTAGGTAATGCTATTCTATAAATCTAAATAGATGAATAATATTACAACAAGAAACAACAAATCTGATAGCCTGCTATTAAAATGGGGTAAAATTTCAACTACTATGCCCAGTTATTCAAAGTAGCATGGGCAAGATTGATTCAGTACTACTGTATAAAAATAATTGTTAGGTTTCTTTTTTCAGAGCAACGTTAATGCATATTGTTTACTGGAAATAGGAATATTGGTTAAAATATTATAGTTTGAAGATGCTATTAACACAATAGCATTTCAAATGTGAAAAAATATTGTGTTCAATCCATTTTTAATTTTTTTTCATGATTGCCTCCTTAGATAATCTAGAAACTTGTACCACTGAAGTTCTGCTACACTTGATATACTTTCTGTTCAGCTGCATAGTTAAAAACAAGATTTATTTTTCTCATTGTTTTTTTTCACATCAGTGAAATAAATGAAAACTACAAATCTATGACCATAGAGGATAAGACTGTTTTTAGTAGATATCATCAGTGAAATTGAATGTAGTTGCAATGTTGTGTCACACACTTTTAGATTTGAAATGGCTGCAATTATACACCAGGAGCAATCTCAAATCATTTTTTTTTCATCAAATGATGTGAACTGAACTTTGTAGGGCACTTTAAGAAACATTTACATATGCCAGACTTAGACTGGAGTAACTCACTGCTCAGGACACAAAAGTTAATGGATTTTTTTAAGATTGTATCTTGTCTATGTGCAGTATATGTACTTGGTATTTCTCAAATCATATATAATACTCTCAAAGAGTAGCACTCGCCCTTTTCTCTATAGCATTTTCGATTCATTTTTCTGAAGAATCCTGTGATGTACAGGATAAAGATACCAAGAATAATAAATCCAAATTGTGTAAATCTCTATACAAAATATACCTTTATGACAATCTCAAGCTGGAAATCACAGAAAGCCAATAAAATGTAGACAGCCCACTGATAATGAGGTCAGAAATACAAATAAATTTACTTTTAATGAAGACCGGAGGCACAGTAATCAAAGTGTTAAAAATTCATTTCATGCATATCTCATTTGCTTCTTAGCTGATATTTATCACGTAATTCTGTGAGAAAGTAGAGGCCTAAGATGCTCCAGATAAATGGCTCAATTAATTGTACAGAGGTAGACCTCTTTGAGCTGAACCAGAGCTGTGAGCTCTTTATTAAAAGCACTATTCTGTAGCCCATAACCTTGTTCCTTGACTCCTCTCTACTTTCCAATTTAAACAAGTCCCCATGCGGCCTGCTCTAAAGGGCTTTGTCTCCCTGTCATTGTTAAGAGAGCCGAGGCATCCTGGAAGTGTGAAATCAGACCTCATGAGCTGAACGGTTCCCCAGGGAACGCTGGACTGCGCAGAAGGTCAAAGTCATGGGCTGGACCATCTAAAAGTGTCTGATCGCCGGTCTGTGACACAGCAAGTTGGGGGGGGGGAGAGGGAGGACAGAGGAGGACTGAAATTGAACACATCTTAATTAAAGCTCACAGACAGCAAAACAAAATGTTTTCTAGGCAGCCTGTCAAATGGAGCTTAAATTTAGCTCTACTAATGAATCTGAGCTGCTAACTGTTATTTCTTAAGATAATAAGACTCACACAGAAGCTGATAAAAAACTGTAGCATGTCTTTTTTGGATGTTTTGTTACTTAAATATTTTCTAACAATGAAGACAGTTTTCCTAAAGAAAGGCTTGGGAAAGATCTATGCTAATAAAGGGGTAGTAAACATCCCTCTTATTAACTAGTAGGTTTTCAGACTTTAAGAGCTAGGGGATTACAAGTCTTTATACATGGTCTTGTTTTAGAAAAATGTACTTTATTTAATAAGACCATTCCAATGACAGTATTCATTGCAAAAGGGACGTTCTCTCTTTCTCATTTTGTGAAACATTGCATTAGTTTGAGAGATCAATTCACCTTCAGAGAAGGAGTTTTATATTAGTATATCTTTTAGTGTTTGAAAGATAAGCCATCATTTGAAAGGGTTTCAGTCTATTCTCCCATATCTCAGTTTCTAAAATTGTGTGGCTGGCCTCCCTGGGGAAAAGATGACCTCTTCCATGGGAGACTCAAACAAACCCAGGGGAAAATGATGGGGAGGAGCTGAAGAAAAGAATCCTTTCTCTTTCTTCACTTAGCTCTTGAAAGAATCAATAACCCAGGACTAAATATTCTGCAAAGAAACTTCATCTCAATACTGATGAGTATAAATCTGTCTGTTGAAAGATGATTTTCAATCCTCCATAGAAAAAGGAACCATTAGAAGCTATGATAATAAGTTTTAAGGAGACATTTTCCATCTACTCAAGAAACACCCCCCCCAATAAGCTCTTCCCTCTTTTGAACATAAACCTTCATAACTGTTTCATGTTAGAGAACATTTGACCTAAGGGTGTGGTGACTAGTTCGTTGTAAATCCCAAGTTATACTGAGGTCATTTGGTCTAAAGATTTTGGTTTGATGCACAGATAAAACATTAACCTTTTCACTGGAAAAGTTAAAAGGTAAATGAGTTGTACTGAGCAACATTTCTCTGTATCTCAGATGTTTTCCTAAAAAAAAATTCATGGCCAACTTTAAAAATCGGAATACCACTTTCTCAGGCTGCTCACAATTTGACGGAAATTTCAATCTATTCTTGTGCCTTGTTCAATGCATGTGTATGTGTGGGAGTTGTAAATTGAGGCCTTAACCACCACAGTTAATCTCTCTCTCTCTTTTTCAAATCAGTATTAACCTTAATGATTTGAAGTGCACTGTCCAACACTGGGCTATTGAAACTGAAGAAAAAACTACCCTCAACTATCAACAATTTATTAGGGGCTTAACTGAAGTGACCTACTGTAGTAGTATTCAACGGAACAAGGCTATAGGCTTTTTGTGCAAAGGAAAAGAATTGAGGGTTTCATTAAAAAGTAATTTGTGCTTTATACTCACTCATTCAAAGGGAGTCTCAATTGCTCTTTATTCACACAGAGTTAATACAGTATCACAATGTTTCTCAATGAATGTGTAGTAACAAAAGAAAAATTTTACATTTTGAAAAGGAAAAATTCTTTGTAACTACAGTGAGATTGATGGCTACTTAAAAGATTACGAAATCTTTTCCTCTTGTACTCATCCCTAATGATGTACTTTTTTCAAGTATTTGGTTTAAACTAAGGAATTTAGACTTATAATGTTATATATGTTATATATTTAAATGACATCAAAATATGAACATGGACCAAAGTTGGATAAGAGTGAATTTCATTAATTAAAAACATCTAGATTTCTAGAAAAAAATTAGCTAATGCCAAGAATGTTATCCCAATATAACATCATTTGTAATCAATCAAATGCACAAAAATATGTATACTTCATTCAGGGGAAATATTGCTTTCATTTAGACATCCTATAAAATTCTACTTATATACCATCCTTGCCCCTGTTGCATTAATTATTAGTACATTAAACATAAATTTTTACTAAATACCTTCCTTTACTAATAAAGTACTAAACTAATTAATCCATGTTTCATACCACTTGTTTTTTTAAATACATAACAAATATGGTATGTTACCTTGAAAAAATGATGAGCTGTAATATTTTGGTTCAATATGGATCTCACAATCCATTGTGACACATTACAGTTGTTTTAAAAGCATTCTTTTGTACAAATCACAGATATATATTCAGAAAGCTCATTTTTTCTCCAGCAACAGCAGTTAGGACCAAGAAGAGCAAGAATACTTGAAAGGTTTGTAGTACACCTGGCCATCTCTGAGTTAAATATATGTCCCCCAATTTTTGCAATCAGCACAAATGTCATGATGACCACAAAAGGTCCAAGAGTGAATAAGGTCAAAGACTAAATTACCCCTTTGCCCCTGGAAAGCTCAATCTTCTCTCTTTTCAATTCAGACTACATTAGAGTATAAGGTCAAAACTGAGTGAGGAACCATCAGATTTATTTCTCTAAAAACATAAAAAAGGGGAGAAAAATCTGTGTAATAAAAATAAAACTCTGTCTAGTTGGATCTTGGGAAAGATTCTATTGTTATTCATGTTAATTTACATAGTACCATTAGGAAAGGAATATCTATATTCTTCCACCTGTGAAAGAACATGTTCCTTAACTTCCATAGTGGCACACAGGCCAACCAGGTTAACAGAGTTTGCATATTCATGAAGTTTTAACAGCCATGACAGCTACTCTCTGAGAGAAGACAATCTCATGTTATTGTATTCAACCTTACTATGGGCAGGTATCTGAGCCTTCAAACTAGTATTAATTTTTCAAAATAATTTTGCAAAAAAAAATTGCCTTGAACTAAGCCAGAAAATAAATTTCCAACAAAAGTGAAATGAATAATTTAGAAAATAGTCTTTATAGGAATCATTTAATATAATATAAATAGGACACATAAATAATAATAATAATAATATTCTCTGACATTTCTATAGTGCCTATTATGTTCCTGGCATTGTGCTAAGAGCTCTATAATCATTATCTCATTTGACCCTCACAATAAGCCTAGGATGTAAATGTTATTATTATTCCCATTTTACAGCTGAGGAAACTGAGGCAAATGCCCATGGTTAAATAGCTAGTGTCTGAAGCCATATGTGGATTCAGGTCATCCTGACTCATGTCTGGATACCTGCCCCAATGAGATCTTAAAGGAGACACATATTCCAAATTACAAAATGGTTTTAGACAAAGGCCAATCAATACCTGCTACTGGTGCTGCTGCTGCTGCTACTGCTACTACTAATTTTCTGCAACACTACTTTCTAAAGACAAATTGCAAACTCCTAATTATTTTCACTTTACTCCTTCCTTTCATAACAGTTAAATAGGCAATTGATAAGACGCAAAAATAAATTCTGAAAATAGCATTTGACTACCACCTGATATACTTTCACTTATGAAACATTAACAAGTTTTTAATCAGTTCTGGTTTTTTAGGATCCATTTAACATTAGGGTAATGAATGATATATATTAATCATGAAATCTTTGTAGGCCCTCTAATGGTTGGAAAGATGTAGTTCTTTTGAAAGCCATTCTTTTTAAGGATAGTTTTGCTCACATGCAAATGGCAAATGTATTTCCATAAATACCAAATGAGAACTTTCTTTTGGCAACATAAGATCTAATATAAAGATACGTCAAACTAGTCCTGTTTAGTGAACATTCTGAGAATGGTTCTTCTAATTAATGATGAAAACACCCCAAAATTCCCTAGAAATGAAACAAGAATTTTTTTAGGGAAAAGATACACAATCATAAATCCAACTTTAAAAATGTTAATTTGAAAAAATGCAGAAATAATAACTATCAGATCTTTTCTCAATTTAATAGCCAAGTGCACACACAGAAAGAATGATTTTAGTTTGCAGTTCAGGAAACCCCACTGATCTTTGGTTCCCTTAAAACCTCTGTGATGGAAAATGGACTTATAGCAACATCAGATGCCCAGTACAGGTCCACACAATTCTATGAGAAAATCCCTTAGAGGTAGGATTCTCTTTCTGCATTGCTTAAACTGAGGTTTCCCAAATTGGCACACATAGTGAGGGAATGGGTCAAGGTATTTGGAGTACCTTTCAATCCATATATAATGGAATAACACTTGCCATATTGTTAAGAAATCATGTGGAATAAAAGGGGATTTGGGAAATCACTTCCACTACCCCACTTCTATATTTGTAGTGTTCTTCTAGCTATATTGTGGTGTGGTATAAGGAAAGAAAAACCTTGCTCATTTCAAATATCCAGACAAAGTATAAAGAGCTATATTTCTCTGTGTGTGTGGTGTACGTGTGTGTATGTGTGTGTGTGTCTTTTTTTCCTTTGTAACTATTAAGATTGAATTCTAGGCTTTGTTCCTTTAAACATTTTATTTAGTCCAACATAAATGCAAATTTTAAACCTGCTTAAAGGCAAGAATATTTTGTGTTGTTAAAGAATGACATAATTTCTTGCCTGTGACATCAGCTGCCATCAGCCCTTCTGCTCTGATGACTTTCACCTGAAGAAATCCTACATCCTTTACATTGTGAAACATCCGCATTGGACTCTGAAAGACAACATTGTTATTGTTATTATCAGTGTCACTATCATCATCATCATTACTATCATCAGATAAAAAGATTCAGAAGATATTGATAAGAGCTTGCAAACTTTCATGGACTCTGAAAATAACTGAAATAACTGGGAAAGGCATTTGTGTTATTTCAACACATACCAATCTTCTACCAAAATAAAAAGGGGAAAATGCAAGCAGTGAAGATTTGTAAAATAAGAATAACATTCTAAAAATTTGTTTTGAATTAATATAATAAACAAATAGCTATCTAGAAAACCAGAATAGTAATACATCTTCTAAGTATTCTTTTATTCCATCTCACCTACCAATACAGTCCCTTACAGCCTTATTTTTTAAATTTTTAAAATTTTTTTAGGAACTCCAGTTTTGAGGGAAATAATGCTTACTATTGGGCCTTAGCTGATAACTCCTACAGATCTTTGAGCTTTGTGGATTAAAGAAAAAATAAAATACCAATTTATTGACTTTAAAAAATAAGATATGCTATACAACAATAAATTGAGAGCATTTTTTCTCATAAGAAAATAACTGGCAAAATGATCTTGCTAAAAGCTAAAAATTAGTTCAAGAGAAACCTATAAGCATCTTATGTAAAGTACAATTTAGGCAATTTATTAACATAAACTTAAATTTGCACTTGCATAATAAATTTAAAACATCAATGATAGGAAACTTCTAATCTAATTGATTTTAAATTTGTAATTCAAACAAGGAAAAAGCAAGAAGTCCCATTCACAGAAAAGTTTTACTCACAAATTGTTTCAATCTATCATTTGTTACAAACAACAAAAAAGAATTCTGAGAATTTAAAAAAAATTAGCTACTACCTTTGATTATTAGAAGAATTATTATTTAAGGATTTAGGGATTTTATTATTGATAGGCATAAATGTTAAGGCAATAAATTCACATGGAAACTTCCAATATGCATTTATTTACATATTTTAATTATATGATAGTTTTCCTCTGAAAAACTTAGTGATTTCCACTCAACAAATCCAGCATGCATCTTTATCAAATCTTCAAAATGTTTTATGCTCCATGAAAATAATATTTTTATGATAAAATTATCTATTAAAATGAAAAAATGAAAAAAGCATTGCCATCTTTTTTTTAAATAAATATTGTGAAAAGTAACAGGCAAAGCACACTCTGATATTAACTTTATAAGTCTCATCTGACTAATCATTTTAAACAGTGAAACTATGACCTTGGAAGACTGAGATGAGGGAATATAGTCACATGTAATCTCATAACCTTACTTAAAAAAAAGTGTTTATCACAAGGATTAACTTTTAATCCCTTTTAAAAGCATTAGTTTATTATCAGAAATCTGTTTAATCTACACATGACAGAGCTCAGTGATAATACATTTCACCCTCTGTTTACATGCTTGCAAGTTGAAAGTTGGGGGTGGCAATTACAGTTACTGTACCATACTTGTACACAGTGTTATAATACAAATCTTAAAGACAGAGGCTAGACAGGAGAAGAATAGATTTACAAAAAGGTTATAGGAGATATTTAAACCCAGTTTCATTGTAGTTAAAACAAATAGGCTAGTTTTGAAGTCTTAGAATTATTTTCAGTGTGGATAGCTCATTCCCCAGACAGATTGCATTTTGATGCTTCAGTCCTGATACTTTTCTACCTATATTGCTAGGGTAATTATTGTTTGAAATTTTCATTTCCTCAAATCAGCTGATTTTGAGTAATTTATTGCAAATTTCAACAGCTTAGTCCCAGGACATATGATATTACAGAAGGAGCTCTAAAGAGCAAATAACTTTAATATGTGAGCTTGAACATATAACTTTAAGTAATGATTTATCAGAAGATATTCCTGTCTTGTTATTTATGATTATTGTTGAAGGCCTCAAAACCTGGATGGCTTCTGAAGCCTGAAATTTCCATAGCAGAGGAATCTATGATTTGCTGTGAATCCTTTCAGCCCTCAATAGATGGGAAAAGATTGAAATGCTCTGGAGATGAGGCCTCTTTATTTTTTTAATGAAAGGCTGTATAATATATTTTCTGTATGGCTGCAGCAGCTGTCAGGAAGAGCATCTCAGTTCAGCTCTATTATGGGAGAAGCAATACCCCATCCTATGGCATCGAGATCCACTGAGGGGCCAGGACTGATTGACAGCTTGTCACCGTGACGTCTTATTCCATCTCTGTTATGGAGAAAATTAATGTCACACCACCCGCCTTATGACTCGCTGTCATCTTCGAACCGCTCACCTTTTATCAATGCTCTAAATAACATTTCAAGCCCATCGTCTCACGGTGGACAATCCGGTCAAGGGACATTAAATCGGATGACTGTGAAATGTCATAATAAAAATGGAATGCTAACAACTTCTTCTCTAAACTAGCTTCTCTGGTTTTTAAATGGTGACAAGGGGGAGCAAGGGTTCAGCACACCCGTTCTGAAAAGGTCATACAATCTCTCTTGGTCTGCTACCCAGTTCTATTCTCCCCCTAACTGCTACCCACAAAAAAAAAGGAAAAGAAAGGAAGAAGAAAAAGAAAAAATACAGGGTGAAAAGAATTAACATTTTTTTAAAGACTGGGATACTCAAATAATGTTTTGTACTATAATGTCTATTTAATTTGTAGGCTTTGGATATTCAGCTACAAATGATTAAACGACTATAATGGAGTCATTTCTTTAAAACTCTTTGATATGAGGGTGACGTCAGTTGATTTAAGATCCTGAGCACAACAGGTGAGAAAAAGTTAACCTAGAACCTTATTAGTACATGAAAAAAAATTGGCTAACTGATTAAACTTCCTAAGATAATCACTTCAATTATGAAAGCATATCCTATCTCAGGCATAGCAGAGTTCTGTCATTTTTAAGTGACCACAAGTTTAGAAATCAAATTGCTTGTACCTCCCAATATACATAAATGATTTAGATTTAGGAATTGATAAGTTTTACTATTCTTAGAAGTAACTTTCTCAAACAGCACAGCTTAAGTTTCTCAGAAAAATTCAGCCTTGCAATATAGTTATGAAAACAAATTATTAACATGGGTTAAAATTCTGAGAAATATTTATCTTGCACTTTCACATAATGTTTTATATTTAAAGTAAGAAGGAAAATATTTGATCATTTATGTAGTACCAGAAATTATGGAAAGCATTCACATTATGAAAGATGATGTTTAATAAAGTCTATCCAAGGGGAAAAATGTAGTAATAGTAATTTGGTAGATTATGCTTAAATTTCTAAGTTAGCTGTATGATTTAATGTATAAGATAGTATTAAAATACTAATTCATCAAGTACGGCTTACACTTACTCAAAATTTTATACTGCCATTTGAAAAAATCCATTTGACTATTTATGAAGATCTTTCCATGAGAAGAGGAAAATCTGTTTTGGTAATACCCAAATTTGAAATAATTCTCATAATTATAATTATGTTTTCAGAAGATGATGTACAATACTTTAGCTCTGGGTTGGTTTTAAAAAATATGATGTTTTGCCTTACTAAGTCACCTCTATTAAACTGTGTTTATGATAACACTATTGGTGTGTGAGTTGTACAAGCATTAACAGACAGCTGATTCAGTGGAGATATCCAGAATAAATTTGCTGAAGCGCACATCCTGCTAATCTGTTTGAAGAATATTGTAGAGCATTAGTACCAGCACTTCATGTTATCTGCACAGCCTGATAAGGTACATCTTTATTAAATTCAGTTATTGAAAGGATGTCAGTCAGCGAATAGGAATATTTTAAAATCTAAAAAAAATTAAGCAGTTCTTTGTTAGTCAGAGCTTGGTTTAATGGTTGAGTGTCTAGAGAAGCCTCCTAAACACCTGGCAGCATTGTACAATAAAAGCTTTGTAATTTTAAGTGGAAAAGCTCCCCACCACCCCCATCCTTCAAGGGTAGTGAGACATTTACTTTTTAGTGCTTTCATTAACAATAAATGGTGGAGTAAGAGCTCCCCTCTCTGTTGCTTCAATAAAACTACATAATAGCTGCTTAACAGTATGAGGATGCTGGGAAATAGAGCAATTTGATTCAAAATATTTGGAATTAGGAAAATCCTATTCATGACACCAATGTTTAAATTAGCTACACAAACTCACTGTTTTGAAGGTAATTAAAAGGTGAAAATGCTTTATTTCCAATGAACCATACTTTACCATTGAGCAAAAAGAAAGAGTTTTTTTCCCAGTTAGATGAAAATGAAATCTACTCCTGTGCACTAAGTTACCACAATCTACCAATAATCCTAAATGGCATTAAACTCCATTTCATTTGAGAAGAAGAAAGAAAAAGTTATCTTCAACTATAAGGAGCAACAATTCATTTTTTAAAACAAAGTAATAAATTCATTCCTTTGTGTTAATGGGAATCTTGTAAAATCATATAATGAAAATCATAGGACTTGAGCTAAAAGAAGGCATCTGAGAAATGACCAACAACAGGGCAACAAATGATATAACTGCTGATACAGAAAGGATGAAGCCCTTGGATTCTCAGAGCTTTGTGTGTTTCCATATTCCTCAGACAGGATGTGTTCTCAGGAATGATTCTGACACTGCAGGTAAATTATTTACATTTTCCTCTAGTCATGTATGAACCTTGAAGAATGAGTGTTACATACATGAGGTAGATACATACATATCTCTTTAATATTGCTTCTCGTTCCTTCTGGTCCTCCAAGGAATTTACAGAGAGGTCAGATATACTGACAGTAGCGGAGGCTGTCAGGGTGACCAGCAGCACCAGATGTCCTTCACCCTCTTCCAGCTGTAACTCCAGCTTGTGAGTCTGTTCTCTACTGAGAGCTGACAGGTCGATCTGGCACCTAGAAGCAAACATTTTGAATCAGCAAGTGGCTTTCTTCCTGAGATCAAACAGCAGCAGTGCAGGCCGATATGCTCAGAGCTATGTGAAAAATAAATCAGTGCAAATATTTTTTTTCTGGCCATTGGAAGGATTTATCTTTCTACCAAGCAACATCTCTTTCTGATACTCAAACTCATCATAATATGCATTATCTTTGAGTTTTCTCTAAAAAAGAAAGAGTGATCTATGTATTCTGGTTTAATTACTTCCCAATTTTTAGAGTCCTCAGTCTCGAAGCTCACAATTACAGAAAAAGAACCTTATGTTTGTGGGATTTGCCCTAGAGTAAGATTGTAGAACTGAAACCATAATAAGAAGCCTAGGGAAACAAAACAACAGGCAGAAACTACTGAGGAGTTAGCAAAATATTATGTTAGAAACCATTCACCTTACAACTTCTATTCTTTCTCCAATATTTATTGAGTAGAGGATTGGAATTCACATTATCATTGTGGAAAGTGCTTAAAATTTTAAAATGTCCATATATTCAAAAGAACCCATGTAAATCTAAATACAAATCAACTAAAACATATGCAAATGGTAGGAAACGATTATGTATGACACTTGTTTCCCAGCATTTACATCCTGAAACAGCACACTCCTTCCCTGTTCTAGATGCCACTCTCACCTTGCAAACTCTTTTCATAAAAATGTCAATTGATTTTGAAGAGAAAGATAATGTGGTGACCGCAAGGCCAATAAAGTGAGAGGAAGGTGGCAGACATGAATAAATAGGCATTTAAAGACAGGAAATAGCCAATTACAAGAATAAATATGGGGTTCCATAAACTGAGTGTTAAGCTATCAGGAACAGATTAAATTCTTGCCTCCCTCTTCATCCTCCCCCATTCCATCCCTCCCTATTCTCTATTGTTTAGCTGTTAAAATTAAACTGTGACTAGGGCTATGATGTTCCCGATGGTTCTCAGGTATTTGCTCTAGCAATTTTACAGTCATCCAAGTTTGACACTTGACTTGTATGGGAAC
This sequence comes from Myrmecobius fasciatus, assembly GCA_023553655.1. NCBI lineage: Eukaryota > Metazoa > Chordata > Mammalia > Dasyuromorphia > Myrmecobiidae > Myrmecobius > Myrmecobius fasciatus. Next base: position 12,748 of record JAJPUD010008667.1, on the reverse strand, counting down.
AGAAGGGAACTGGCAAAGATGGGAGTAGAAGAATAAAAGTGATGGTCAATGACAGAGATGTTCGTATAAATGGAGTCTCATGGTTAAAATGACAAAAACCTAGAACTATCTTTATATCAAGCAAAGATCCACTGCCCCTAAACCTGAAAAGTCATATCGAATTACTAGTTGTTTAAACAAAAGGCACATATTCACATATATTGTCTCTTTGTTGAATTCCATTTTCAGCTGCCTGTTAGACATTTATAATGTCCTTAGTTTTTGTTTGTTTCAGCTAATGCATTATTATTGTCATCAATAGAGATCACATGTATGTCAAAATATCAACAGGTCAAATCATACTGGCAGGACTTCTATCTTCTCATAAAGTGGGACTTTTTCAACATGGATACTTCTCTTAAGAATTTTGATCACTTAAAACTAATTTCACTAAGATCAGCAGATCTATGTCTAATATGAGAAAGAACAGTCCCAAAAAGGTCTGTGATCAAATAATGTTATGCCAAGGCAGATTTCAAAGGCTCCTAGATTTAATGAAATAGCCTAGATTTGAATCTTCACTCTGATATTCACTGAAACACTCAAGTACATAAAATCTCTGATCTCAGTTTCCTTATCTGTGAAATGGGTGGAGACAAAGAGAATCAAAACAAATCACCTCTGAAGTTTTTGGACTCTTCCTTCATCCTGAATCTTATATAAGTCATGGATATCTCAGATCTTCTGGAATATCAGTGCCCTACTTATCCTGCATTCCAAATCAAGGATCACAAGTAATTATGCATAAAAAGGAACCTGCATTTAAAATATTTTATTTTTTCCAATTACACATAAAATATTTTTATTATTAATTTTTGAAGATTGAATTTCAAATTCTCTTCCTTATTCAGTCAACTCCTCTCTTATTGTGAAGGCAAAAAAATTGAATAGATTATATACGTGAACTGTCATGAAATATATATCTTTGATTAGTTGTGTTGGGAAACAAAATATAAACTGCTCCCCCCAAAAATAAGAAAAATAAAGTTTTTTAAAAGTATGCTTTGATCTGCCTTTGGTCTCTATCAGTTTTTTTCTCTAGAGATAAATAGCATATTTTTAAAAATTGTAAGTTCTTGAGAACTGTCTTGGCATCATTGTATTGCTGAAAATAGGTAAGTCATTCACAATTGATTACTGTACAATATTGTAACTTTGTACAATGGTCTTTTGGTTCTGCTTATTTCACTTTGCACCAGTTCTTATAAGACCTTCTAGGAACCTGCATTCTTAACACCTTCCAGCCAATCATACTCCAATTGTTTTGGAATATCATTTGAAAAATCTTCCTGATCTCATTTAATGTCTTCTTTATTAATGTTTCCCTAAATATACAAATTAATTAGCATTATGAAAATTGCATAAAGATGAGAAATTATTGTTATTCTTCCTTTTACCTTCTAAAATGAGATACCCTCACAATTTCCTCCTCCCCCAAAACTTTTGGCATCTTCCGCTTAAGCAAAAATATACTATTAAAAAAAGACTATTCCATGATCTCAGAATTATGTCACTTGCAGCATAGACCTCCTTTGTGTATACTTGATTACAGTGTAGCCCCTATTTTTCTTCAGTGCTATTTCTACTTCAAGTATTGTGGCTATCCTTGATGGTGAAGAGAGTTTGTTAAGAAAACTTATATAGTTTTTTCCCTTTTTTTTTGTTTTTGTTTTTGTACTTCTTCAGGCTTATCCTTAAGCGTACTTGTGGTAACTATTTGCTTTTCTCATTGAGATTTTTAAAAATTTGTCTCTCCTCTTATTTTTGGTATATTTGGTGAGATTATATTATTCAAGATTTTTTTTTTACCATTTTTTCCATAAGATTACTCCAAATGAGTACGTTATAAACTGACATTGTCTTTGGCCATCATATCTCTTTTTATGGTAAAGTAACCAAGTGTTTGCTGATTGAAGTAGTTCCTGGTGTCTCTTGTCATAGGTCTACCTTATGACAAATGATCTACAATGTTTAACTATCCTTTTGAAATTGTGATAGTCTATATTATATTACTGTGTATTTTTTTTACCCATTTTCCATTTATTGCAATCAACAGCTTGCTTAAATGAAGCTATATTCCCCTCAGTGACATGACATTTTCTCATTCTTATCCTTTCCCCCTTCACTTTGCATTGATTTTGATCTTTGATGTAACAAGTTGGGGGTGGGACAGTTTATAGATCATTCAAAATGAACCTACATTGGCAACTATTTCATGTTAAAATATAATTTTTATTTTTTGTAATCTAATTTGGTGATCACAATGTCCATGTCTTCTATCTAACAATGTTACTGTTCTACTCAACAAATTCTAGTAACTCCCTATTATTTCTAGGATCAAATATAAATTCTTTTGTTTAGCATTTAAATTTCTTCACAACCTGGCCTCTTACAAACCTGTGGTCTTCTTACACATTATTTTTTTCTCATGTACTCTATGGTTCATTCATTCTGCTATTTGTTGCACATCCTTCTCCAGTTTCCATTTTCTTGCTTTTGTAATAACTGTCTGTTGTGATTGGAATACTTTTCATTCTCTATCCTACTCTCACTGCTTCTTGGAGTCCCATTTCTTTTAAAATTCAGCTCAAGTTTTACCTTCTATATGAAGCCTTTTCTGATACCCTACCCCAGCTATCAATGTCCTCTCTTTGTCCTATGAAATAATGCAGCATAAATTTAGTTATGCCTCTAGGTTAGCTAATAATACTTAATATTTATAAAGTTCTTATTATGTGCTAGGCACGGTGTTAAGTGCTTCATAAATATTGCATCATTATAATTACTACACCATTTATTATATAAATACAATTATTGCATACTTATAACAACCCTGGAAAGTAGGTACTGATATTATCTCCATTTAACAGATAAGGGAAACTGAGTTAAGGTAAAATTATATGACTTGCCCAGAATCATATAGCTACAAAGTATGTGAACTTGCACTTGAAATCAGGTGTTCCTGACTCTAGGTCTGATACTCTATACCATCTAGTTGACCCATGGAACAAATCCTTCAAATACTTGATGACATGCATCATGAATCCCTGTTCTCCAAAGTCTTCTCTTTTTCAAGCCAATCATTCCTCTTTTTCTTCAATTGATCTTCATGGGACATGATCTTAGAAACATTTATTATATTAATCACCTTCATCGTGACACCGTTTTATTATTATTCTTCATAAAACATAGTATTCAGATTCCAATTCTGCTATAAACAAGGAAGCATAGAATATTATTGTTCTATAAGAAACAACCAGCAGGATGATTTCAGAGAGGCCTGGAGAGACTTGCATGGACTGATGCTGAGTGAAATGAGCAGAACCAGGAGATCATTATACACGGCAACAACAATACTATATGATGATCAATTCTGATGGACATGGCTCTGTTCAACAATGAAATGTTTCAAACCATTTCCAATTATTCAGTGAAGAAAGCATATACACCCAGAGAGAGGGACATGATATGTGGACCACAACATAACATTTTCATATGCTCTATTGATGTTTGCTTGCATTGTGTTTCCTTTCTCTGATTTTTCTTTCTTGTAGATATGATTTTTCTTGCATAGCAAGATAAGTGTGGAAATATGTATACCTATATTTGATTTGTCAAGTATTTTAACATAATTAACATGTAGTGGATTTCCTGCCATCTAGGGGAGGGGTGGGGAGTAGGGGGCAAAAATTTGTAACAGAAAGCTTTGTAAGAGTTAATGTTAAAGAATTATCCATACATATGTTCTGCAAATAAAAAGTTTTAATAAGAAAAACACAACATAAAAAAAGAATTGTGATTTCACTAGCATAATGAGGAAGGCAGATGAAGAAACTATCTCTACCAATGCAGATTGTCATTTCTTCTGAAACTTAAAGTTTTAGAAAGTTGTTTGAAGCAGTGACAGAATTAAGTGATATCCCCATGATCACACAGGCAGTATGTGCCTGAGATAGTCCTTGAACCTAAGTTTTCCAGACTCCAATATCAGGTTGATTCACATTGTCAAAACAGTTACATTAGCTTTGAAAACAAACAAATGAACAAAAAGTCCTTTGTTCTAGTTAAATTGCTTTACAATTTTATGTTTCAGTCAATAATCAAACATATATTAAGCACTTACTATGTTCCAGGCACTGTGCTAAGCACCTAAGATACAAAAAGAGGGGAAATAGTTCCTTTTCTTAAGGAACTCATAGTTTCATGAGGGAGGCATTTGTTGTTCAGTTATTTCAGTCATGTCCAACTTTTCATGACACTATTTGGGATTTTCTTGGCAAAGATACTGGAATGATTTGCCATTTCCTTTTCCAGCTCTTTTTACAGATGAGGAAAATGAGGCAAAAAAATTAAGTGATTTACCCAAAGTTACACAGTAAATATGTAAACTAGATTTGAATTCAGGTCTCCTAGCTGGGGGAAGTAGCAAGTAAAGATGTACACAGCAAGCTATATTCAGGATGAATAGGAAATAATTAGCAAAGGGAAGGCACTAAGATTAGGAGGGGCTGGGGAAGGCTTTCTGTGATGCTTTAGTTGGGACTTAAAGTAAGCCAGGGAAGCCAATAGGCAGAGTTGAAGAGATAATATTCCAGTCATTGGAGACAGTCAGAAAAAATGCCCAGTTCAAAGGGATGGAGTGTCTTGTTTATGGAACAGCAAGAAGTTCATTGTCATTGAAGAGTTTGTGGCAGGGAGTAAAGTGTCAGAATACTGGAAAGACAGTAGGGGGCTAGGTTTTGAGGGGCTTTGAATACCAAGTAGAAGATTTCATATTTGATCTTAGAGGGAGCCAATGGAGCTTCTTGAATGGGAGGGTGAAGGTGGTGAAATGGTAGGACCTGTGCTTTAGGAAAATCATTTTAGTGGTCCAATGGAGGTTGGATTGGAGTAGGGACAGATATAAGGCAGTAATAAGAGCCTGAACCAGGGAGTGACAGTGTCAAAAGGGAAAGAGGGTATATTTGAGAAATGTTTCAAAGGTAAAATCAACAATCCTTAGTAGTGTGTGTGTGTGTGTGTGTGTGTGTGTGTGAGAGAGAGAGAGAGAGAGAGAGAGAGAGAGAGAGAGAGAGAGAGAG
>JAJPUD010008666.1:31463-85671 GCA_023553655.1 Myrmecobius fasciatus | reverse complement strand
AGTTGCTTCTCTCAGTAGCACTCTGGGAGGAACAGAGTTCATATGTGAATCAATGAGTGGGAGTCACATTGGCATCTCATCTCTATAGTATATGGGTACCCATGCTCTAGTCCTGTTGACATATGCAGCTTTGCTCATCAATGCTTATGTGAAAGGGGGGGAATGATTTAAATGACTGCAGGTCTGATAGGGATTGGATTATTTTTTAGATGTAGTCAATTTTGAAAAGAAGAGTAGATGCAATAAGATTAAAAGTGGTTGTTTACGTATTCTTTAGACAGCAGTGAAATGGTACAAAGGTATGCCTTAAAAGCTCAATTGTCAGAAAGCAAAGGCATATACTCAGGCAGAGAGTAACAAAATAATTCCTATTTGCAGTTGATATAATGATTTAGTCCTAGGAAAAAAAATCAACAAGGAAATTAAGTATTAGAATATAAAATATAGCTCAACTGTCTAAATAAATCTGAAATACCTTCTATTAGGAAAGCAGGAATGGAAGGGGGGAATGTAGTTTAAAAAAAAAGACAAATGGAAAAATCAAAGTTATTTCTAACAAGTTAATCAATCTCTGCTGTCAGTATCTAGTTGATCTTTTCCAGAAAATTGTCTTTTCAGGCAGAGGAAGTGTACTAAGTGCAACTAAGCTTCAAATTATTGACAAGCACTACCAAGATGATGGAGCCAGCAGGTTTTCATTCTGGTGTTTGGGGAAAATGTTTTTAATAATGAAATTTATGGACTAACTGCTGAAAAGAACCTGCATGCCAGTGGCAAAGCCTCAGTGAACCTTTCCTGTCAAAGAGCACTGCAGCTTTTTTTGGGCAGATTCCACAACAAACACCAGTTAAAGGTTTTAAATAAAACAAAATGTTATTTTTCAAGCTGGCCAATTGATTGCCAAATCTGAACCATTTCTAATCTATTAGGGAAGTATATGTATTTAGATGAACCAAAGAATCTACAAAGACAACTGCACAGAAAACTAGTTCTCCTTCTACTTGTAATATGGAGGATGCCATTTTGACAAAGTGAAGCTTTTCATCCCTATTAACTATTTTTTTTTTAAAAAGCAACAAATAAGCTACAAATTTTGTAACATGTAGATCTTAGCCAGTTTTTCTGAGCTTAGTCGATAAGACTCAGAGTGCTGGTCTTCAACACACAGCAGGTCAGATTGCTCTGCTTATAGCACCAAAGACAGGCACAGCCCTTTCTCCACTGCACTAGTTTGGTGTGCTAATGTACCCACCAGATTTGATCATTGCTTGTATAGGCTGGGATAACTGTTCTTAGAAGTTTCATTTAAATGAACCAGTAGTTAAATTTGTAAAAGCTATTTGCCTCATGAAAAATAAATAAATCAATGACCATTTCTTCTGCACTCACATAACTCAATTAATAAGACTGGGTTGATAAAGTATGATAAAGACATATGCCAAAGACCATACCATTTTTTTTACATGATTGATTAGAACTCTGACCTCATATACTGTTCTATAATAATAAGTTTGTGTCACCCAAAGTACAATTGTAACAATTAACTGCTTGTTCTATCATTCTGTAGCTTCTTTTACTGCTACCTTAAGAGTTGATGTTAACCATAAAATGAGAGAGGAATTCATTAACAACTTAGGTATAAATTGATATATCTATATAAAGTGATTTAAAGATGAAAGTCCAATATCGACTGATAGGACTGACATTACATTAAAAAAATCATTTTACTTGTTTGGGTGAAAATTAATGTTTTCCTAGATACAGTTTAGAAAGTATTGATGGATTTTGTTTACACCCTTAACAGACGTTTGGCTCAAACAAGTTCAACAACATATACATTCTAATCAAAAAAGAAATTCTCTTACAGTAAGTGAACAATGTAGTAACGGCATCAGACAGGCCTAAGCAAGTTTTGTAGTATTTTTGTCAAATATATACAGAATAGGTTTATTAGAAGGCCATAATCTCTGGATCTAAATTTTTTTATAACCTGAAGTTGGCTCTCCACCGCTACCCCAATCCAATTAGCTGAGAGGACCCCTACAAAGTAAAGAAGCCCTGAGGACAAAGAAACTATATCAGACAAAGTAACTGGTCTATCACTGACTCTGGTTTACTGAAACCAGAATCTCTGGAGGGAAATAAAGCACATCCATCGCTGCCCTCCCGCCTGCCACAATGTAGTTGGAAAAGATGCAAATTTTAAATCCCAGTGTTTTAAGGAATTATATTTTGCTTGGGCTTATTGTGCTCCATAGATTGTAAAGGCAAGATGAGTCTTTTGGTGAAATTAGAATAAGAATATGGTCCAATAAAGACTCAGAAGCATATCTTTAAGATCACCCAAACTTCTCTAGTTTTCAAGACAAATGAAAGTGAGTGTTCAATCACATTATCCTTAATTATTTAATTCACAAGGTCTGTATTACTATAAAAATCATACTGCCCAAGATTCAGGAAAAATTTAGTTTGGTTTTAACACACTCTCACAATGAGTCCATACATTAAAGAACGGCCAAAGCTCTAACCACAGCAGCCTCTAACATAGTGTTAAGAGAAACATTATTTGAGAAATTTTAAAAATCTGACATCTGAAGACTTTAATAATCCCCACCAAGCAGCCAAATAATTCTGTTTGTGACTTTGGGGTTTGTAAGCATGTACAATTTACTCTGTATTCCAAAAAGGAAGTTATAGGTTTTGGTTGACATTTTTGAGAACTGCAACATGCTGCCAAGCATCAGAAAAGCCAATCTTTCTATAGTGATCATTCAATGAAATGGGTCTAAGAAAGCTTTCATGGTTCCAAATTTAAAACACAATAAATCATTTAAGAAAGTTACCAAGTATAAAACATAAAAGATTTGTTTCGACTACGCTCAGGACTGCAATTTCCTACTGGAGATAGAGCAAGAATGAATAACTAATTGTTCTTAACCATTTGTACAAAATAATAACAAAGCTTTTTAGGGAATAATCTAATCCATTATTTATGAATTCCAAGAAATATCACTAAGCAACTGTTTGGACACCCGAGAAAAGAAGGACATTTGCAGAAAGAAGTGACATACTTTCTTTGAAATAACTGGAAAAGGGGATAGCTACTTGGTGTAGTAGATAGAGCACCAGTCCTGAAGTCAGGAGGACCTGAGTTCAAATTTGGCCTCAGACACTTAACACTTCCTAGCTGTGTGACCCCGGGCAAGTCACTTAACTCCAATTGCCTCAGTAAAAAAGAAAATAAAAGAAATAACTGGAAAAGAATTAAACAGATTTTTTTTTTTTGGCAAGATGTTGTTCTAAGGTATGAAGAAAAAAAAAAATCACCAAGCTTTATTTATTCAGTGCCATATTGTTCAATCTACCGAAAAATTACAATACACAGCAACAAAAACATAATAACAAAATTCATCAAGATCAAAAAAGAATATCAAGGGAATCATTTTTTTTTTAAATGGGAAGAAAGGAAGCCTCACAGTACCAAATCTCAGACTATGCACAAAACTGTAAGTCAAAACAATGTAACACTGGATAAAAAATTGAAATGCTGATCAGTGGAACAGATAAAAACAAACTATACCAAGGAAAATGTGTATAAGTAATTTATTGATAAATTGATAAACTAATGATCCCAGCTATTGGGGGCATGAATTCACTATTCAACAAAAACTGTTGGGAAAACTAAATTAGTCTGGCAGAAATGAGGCACAGACCAACATTTCACACCATATATCTACATAAACTAAAAATAGTAATGATATCATGAGTAAATCAGTTTAACACGGAAAAAATTACCCATTCAATTTGTGGAGAGGAGAAGAGTTCATGACCAAACAAGAGATAGAAAGTTTCACAGAAGATAAAATGGATAATTCTGATTGAATAACATTAAAATGTTTGCAAAACTAAAACCAGTGCAAATTCTAAAATTAGAATAAAAGTAGGAAACAGAGAAAAAAAATCTTTGTAGCAAACTTCTCTGATGAAGGTCTCATTTATAAAATATATAGAAAACTGAGTTAAATATATGCCACCCCCCAAAAAAAGCCATCCTTTAATTGCTAAATGGTTAAATGATATAAACAGGCAGTTTTCAGAAGAAGAAAGCCAAATTATCAAGAGTTATATTTTTAATGCTCTAAATCACTAATTACTAGAAAAAGGCAAATTAAAATAAATCTGAGGTATGGCACACATCTATCAGACTTGGCTAAATTGAAGAAAAAAAAAGACAAAAGAAAAATGCCAAATTTTTGGTTGTGGGTAAATAGATACTTTACCATATTGTTGGCAGAGCTGTGAATTAGTCTGATCATTTTGGAAAGCAATTTAGAAGTACAATCCAAAACCTATGAAATTGTATACAGCTTTTGAGTTAAGAAAGAGGAAAAGGACTAATGTGTACAACAATATTTATAGCAGCTCTTTTTGTGGCAAATAATTAGAAACTGAGCCCATCAGCTGAGGAATTCTAACAAGTGGTAGAATATGAACGTTATGGAATTCTGTTTTGCTATAAAAATTATTCTGGGGATGGCTTCAGAAAAAACTAAGCAAACTTGTATGAACTAATGTAAAGTAAGATGAGAAGAATCAGAAGAACAATTTATACAATAATAGCAATATTGTGAATATAATGAATACAGAAACTTCAACTGACAAAATGACCAGGCACAAGTTCAAGGGATTCATGATGAAATGTGATATCCACCCTCCAGATAGAGAATGGATGGACTCAAGAGTGCCAAGAAAAAAGCATGCATAATGATACATATTTGGGTTTTGTTTTTCTTGCCTTATCAATAGGAGGGAGAGAGGGAGCAGGAGAAAGGGAGAATATTTGGAAATGAAAATAGAATAAAATTGAATTTTTAAAAAACCATCAAGAATCAAGATGTTTCAGGATTAATATTTCACAGAAGATGGAAGCAGGGATTGCTTGGTTTTCAATAACGTTATAGTATTGCCACCAATATGAGAAAGAAATATACATAAAGGCCCATGTTATGGACTAGAGAATAGATATATTTCAGGGGTGTGGTGGAAGAATAGCAGAGACACTCTATGAAAGGAACAAAAGCATTTGCTTTTCCCAAAGAGACAATTTCCTGACTTGGCTATAAAGGAACAACAAATAAAATAAAATCAAACATACAAGGCAGGATAAGGGCTCCAGGCATTGAGAGCAAGCTCAGTAAAAAGAAGCTAAAGGAAGGCAGTCTGGGTCATTCAGCAAAGAGCCCCAGGGAAGCAGAACCACAGCAAAAGAAAAAGGCTCTGACTTTTTCTTGAAGACTAAGATTTGAAGAGGCAGAGGCTGCACAGCAGATAGCAGGAGAGGAAAAGCAAGCCCAGAAAAGAAACTCAGGGGCTTTAAATGCCTGGAGGAAGCAAAAGGAGGGGAAAATAAATCAAAAGACCTCCCCTCTCCTCCCCATCCTAGTCCTTGTCCCTGGCCTAAGGTGAGTGGAAGAATATCTAGGCCTTTGCTTTTCACCTTCCCCTCCCCATCATGATTCCCTGCCCCTCCATCTTTCCCCCACCCCCCTTCTAAGCATTCTCTTTTCCTTCCTTCTCTCTTACAAAGAATTAGCCAATGGCTGAACTTGGTTCCATCAGTCAGTATATTTGTTCCTCTGAATGTGGGAAATAGGAAATAAAACACAAATCACTACATACTGCTTTTGGTTAATACAATTTTGAAAGTTTACATCTGATTGTTCATCCAAGGTTCCCTGGTCTATTCAGATGAACTTTGAGCTTATCAAGCCATTTCAAAATGCATTTAACTCTCAGAAAAGGACAAACTGCCCAACAAAGTAGGTAAGTCCGTTTCTCTTCCATTACCTTTGAACTCAGTCTAGGGCTTCCTCTCTTGAAGGAAACCAGGTCCAGGAAAGTTGAGATAACCACATACATGAATACATTTCAACATGTAACTCCCAAAGAATGAGTAAAATTTGGGGATGGACTATACCGTATAACCTATATCAAATTGCTTGCCCTCTCAATGAGGTGGGGAGAGAAGAGAGGGAGAGAACTTGGAATTCAAAACATTGGGGAAAAAAAAAGTTGTTAAAATTGTTTTTACATGTAATTGGGAAAAAAAATATTAAAAAAACAAAAAACAAAAAACAACTTGTGGACAGAGAAAGCAACTGCCAAACAAGGTAAGACCAATGGCCCAGCCAGGCCAGGACTGAACTGCCAGCAGACAATCCAAGAAATGTTGTTCACCAATGTCAACCTTGAAGATTCAGCATAGTCTAGATCTTTGACATAAATAGTTGTGCCTTCTAAGTACATTATCTTTTCCTTCCTTCTCCTTTATAAAGAATTAGCCAACAGCTAATTATCAATCTGTTCAAATCCAATCTGAATCTATTTATACTTGTTATCTATTGCTTGGATTGTTTACTATGGTAGGAATGCCTTTTTTTCCTATACCTCTGACTATCTTAAAGGGTCCCTCTTCCAGAAGACCTTTTTTGTTACTTGTCTTCCTTTGGACCTTACTTAACACAGAAGCAAATTTCCCTTTTATTTTTTTCACAGATTCTGATAAAGATGGCCCAGAAGTCTTGGAAATGGCATTGCCCTTCTACAGCTGCCCAGCCTCCCCACCTTGCTGCCAGCACAGATTCCACAGGCAGTATTGAGAGAAGCAGTCACTGTGGCTAACGTTCTTCACTAATGACATTAATGCTGATCAATGCAATTGCTGGGCACGGATGCCCAAGAGCCCTGGGAATGGGAGCGTCCCTCACAATACTAATCCTGTTTCTGGCCAAACCCTGGCAGCCATCACCAGGAAATCAACTCTTGTGGAAATGAGGCCTATCAAGCGTTGCTTGCCACAACAATCACCACTACTGATGTTCCAGAAAAAGTTCTTGTCACTTAAGTCCTTGACATTGGCAAATGGCTCAGTGTCAGAAATGGGTAAGATTTTATCAGTAGATAGAACTTTAAGGAAGAGGCATGATCATCTGCTTTGCTCCTTTACCTTAAGGACCATGGACTTTTCTACCTAACTTGCATTATACCTTTCATACACACTATTTCTCTCATTAGAATGTTAGCTCCTTGAGAGCAGGGACTGTATTGAATTTCTATTCATATCCCCAGGGCTTAGCACATAAAAAATGTTTAATAAATCCTCATTCATTCAATTATCCATGGAGCAACATTCCCTATGACAATTTCTAGAGGACATAGGGAGCATTGTGGAATGAGTACTGCACTTGGAGAAAACTGGGTTCAAATCTTGACTCTTGACTTTTTACTATTTGTGGGCTTTAACAAATTATTTAACCTGAATTTATTTCATTTATGAGATGGGGAATAGACTTACCAGAATTACAGTGAAGAATTGCACTAAAGAAAATACTTTGAAAATCTTACATTACATAAATATAAGTTGCTTTCATTATGGACCAGCAACTCAAACTAAACAAACATCCAGAGAGATCAGAAAAAGTTTTCTGGGGACAGTGAAACACAGGATCTGTATTCTTGCCAGGGATTTGAACAAGAATATTTTAAATACTAAAATCCTCTTCTGGTACATTACCTTGGCATAGCCCTAGGTTTCTAAAGACTAAGCAAAACCTCATATTGTAAGTTTTAATAGGTCGTTCTGAATGAGTCCAGCAAAAGACTATTATTAAAGAACTGGGCCAATAAGCTCACAAAGGCCATCTTGAAGGGATGGAAGGATTGGTACTTGTATCAGTAGAAGGAACATATACACATATGAAACCACAGATCTTTGAATTTCTGAAACAAGTATCCCCTAATACATGTGCTGCTGAAAAAAATTAGTATTTCTGAATATCAGGGGAGTGACTATCACATACAATAATAGGCAAAAACCAAAATGTAGAGAGAACACTTAGGTCCTCAGCTAAAAGCTAGGTTAGAGTAGAATATGAGTCTGGCTACAGAAAGGAAAAAAGTAACTGTACATTTGGGGCACACTGAAAAATCACACAGCTGGTTTGAAAGCATGAATGTACCAAATAACTCCCATATTGCAAAGGTAAGTATACATATTCTATAAATGTTTCTCTTCTAGCATAGATTAACTAAAAACCCCACGTGCTTTTTAGACTCCCCTTTCATTATTCAGTTTGCCTATTGCCAGACCCCACAAACACAAAGACTATGTTCATAGTTCAGGGCTTTTGGGCCTGCTCCAAATGGGTTGTCAACCCAAAATACTAGCATTTCTACTGGTTTTGAAGCCCATGGCCTGCAATTACTTCCCTTTCTGGCAGGAACTCTAAGTCCAGCACTAATTTTAACATTATAAATAACCCCCTTACTGTATTACTTGAACTTTCTAATACAGCTCCCTTTTGTTCTGTACTCTCATAGTAAATAATCCATTTTATGAGAAAATTTCAGCTATTAAAGACCATTTTAACTGTTATGAAAATCTTTTTCTTCTAGAATCCTCTTTTTTGAAAAAGTTCTCTAAAGTTTGAGACTAAAATGCTGTGAATCTCAAGTGAATATACCTTATAATTATTTTGTTCATAAGTGACAAGCAAAGGTTTGTTTTAAAGAAAGATTTTTACAGCAAAACAAATATGAGAAAAGGACTAACAATGCCTTGGATTTTTTATTTACTCTTTTTAGTTTTTTCATACTACTGCAGAAGACAAAAGGAGATTATTACCCTCCTCTCTCTGCAATTAAAGTCATCCTAAATGGATAGGAATTTAAAACAAAAAGACCTTTAGTATAGAAGGCTGCTTGATCAATCTCAGGAATTCATCTAAATATTTCAATAAATCCTAGGTATTTTGCTCAACAAACAACATTCAGGAAAAAGCTGTTAAACTTTTTTTTTTAAGTGTTTCTATGAAAATTGTTATATCTAGAAATCCATCTTCCCCTGCAGGAAAAAGCTGTTGAACTTTTTAAAAAAAAAATGTTGCCATGAAAATTGTTATATCCAGAAATCCATCTTATCCTACAAGAAAGTAGGAGGGAAAGGGGATTCAAGAAGGGGAAGAGGATGACAGAAGTTAGGGAGAAAGTGGTCAGAAGCAAAACATTTTTGAGGAGGGACAGAATGAAAGGAAAGTAAATAGAATAAATAGGTAGGAAATATGGTTAGCAATAGTAATTGTGAAAAGAATTTTGAAGCAAGTTTCTTTGACAAAATCCTCAGCTCTCAAATGTATATGGAACTGAGTCAAATTTATTAAAAAAAAAAAAAAGGGCCATTCCCCAATTGATAAATGATCAAAAGATATGATCTATGCCCAAACAAAAAATCATGCATACTCTTCAACCTAACAATACTACCATTAGGCATGTATCCCAAGAGTTTTTTTGGTTGTTTTTTTTTTTTTTTAAAGGACCTATATGTACAAAAATATTTATAGTAACTCTTTTCTTAGAGCAAAGGACTGAAAATTGAGGGCATGCTCATCAATTGGGGAATGGCTAAATAAATTATGATATATGATTATAATAGACTATTGTTCTGTAGGAAATGCCGAGCAGGATTCTCTTAGGAAAACCTGGACCTCATGCAAAGTGAAATGTACAAAGTAATAGCAATGTTGTGGTATGATCATCTGTGAATAACTTCGCTATTCTCAGCAATACATTGATCCAAGACTACTCTGAAGGACTCATGATGAAAAATGCAATCCATACCCAAAGAAAGAACTGACTGTGTCTAAATACAGACTGAAGCATATACTTTTTTTTTAAAATTATCTTTCTTGAGTTTTCTTTCTTTCTTTCTTTTTTTTTTTTTGGGTGATGGGGGGAAATCTATTTTCTTTTGCAACATGACTTTCATAGTAATATTTTGCATAACTTCACATGGGGCCTTCTCATTGTGGGGAAGAGGAGGAAGGGAGAGAATCTGGAATTTAGTTTTAAAAACATGTAAAAAAAAAGTGTTTTACATGTAATGTAATTGGGAAAAATAAAATATTAAAAAAAAAAAGAAAAGAAAATTGTTATACCCTCAGAGAATACACAAGCTAGGTAAACTAGTCATTGTCTATTTGGAGACTGGTTTTAAATAACTAATGTGATTATAGACATTATTAAAAAGATACACAAAATTAATTAATGTGTACTTAACTGATATAATGTAGATTATAGTTATAAGAAGATTCTTTTAAAGGTAGCTCCTATTGAATAGCATGGTATAGTGGATAAAAGTTAGGCTTAGAGTTTTGAAAGACTTGGGTTAAAGTACTGCTTGTGGCTTACCCAAGTTATGTGTGATTCCCTGGCAAATTCTTAAAACTCTCAGTGCCCTAGGAAACAAAATTAAATTGTAGAGTGAGTGAGTATTCACTTATGTTTATGGAGACAGTTGCTTATCAGGAAGAATGGATATGATAAGGGGAAGGAAAGGGAGTTGTGATACACATAGACATATGGATGTAGGAACAGCAGAACATAGATGATAGAAAGCTAGCCTCAGAGTCAGGAAGACTCGGGTTCTATATTTGCCTGAGATACAAAGTGGCTTTTGATTATATGCAAATAGTCATGTAACCTATCAATCTCCCAGGCAACTAAGGTGTGGAATAGTTACTGATGTCATCCACACGGAGTGAAGAAATTGCCTCATGTATTCTTTGTATAGCAATGAAATCACAAGTCTGAACAGTTCCTGCTTACTAGCACACAACACCCACACCCTCATGCGTGTACACACACACACACACACACACACACACACACATTCACTCTCTACCCTCGTAAAACATAAATGATCACAAAGTATTTTATTAGAGCAAATGCATTTACTCTCTACTTTGATCATTCCTATTTTAAATATAGGAATGACAAAGTCAACTGAGTTGCCTGAGGATAAAAAGGGAGTCTGGAAATGAATGGCAGAAATAGGGAATCTCCAGATAGATCCCAGACTTCCATCCAAGATCATGAGATTAAAAAAAATCCTCGTTCCTCTTTCACCTCAACTATGCCATATGAGTATTTTAAAACCTTTCATGGTTTGCTGTATTTTTCATGGAAATGGAAGGTAAACAAGGCAGAAATAATATAACAAAATAAAAAAAGATAAGGTTTTGGGATCCAAATAAGAGACTCACTTTTAGAATCTACACCAAGACAGATGCCCATCCCCAGGTTGGTCTCGTCCTTCTCCTGTCTCAAATTCTAATACTGGTCATTAGGACCTGACTGAAGTGACAGAGGATGGGGTTGTGATTTGAGGAAAAAAGTAGGAATTATAAAAAAAAGATAATTTAGATCTTTTATTTGTTCAAGGCAGTTGTATTTATTTCACTATTTTGAGAAATCAACTAAGTACATATGAAATGGTGAAAATTGTGACAATTAAAAAATTTTCTAACTCAAGTATTTTTGAACCAATATATAAGGCCCCAAAAATATGGATTTCTTGCAAATATTTAAAAATGCCTTTACAGAAATGCCAATTTTTTAGCTCAATAGCAAATTAAAAATGTATAAATCTTACTATTTCACCCATAACATACTGATTCAGAACATCAGTTCTGATAATAAGCAACTGTAGAAATATTTTGACAATTCTTCTTAAGCCTAAGAAATCACATATTACAGATTGTTGATGAAACAATTCAATTAAAAAACTCATTCCTCTTAGGATGTGAAATGAGAATAGTTTTTTGAAGCAAGTGTTTTACTAGTTCCATATGTGAACAATAAACAGCTGGGAAAAAACTTTTTCTTGGCTAGACTCTTAACTCTTATTTCAACAACTTCTATGTTAGGATCTACTTTCATACCAATGAAATGCAAGAAAAAAGAATGCTCTTTCCTTAAAGTGGTATTGAGATGGTACTATCAGGTCTGAGAACTAGTGAAAAGGTATGCAGTAAGAATCCCAAGCTTGTGGAGTAGAGAACAACAAGCAGAATCAGGGACACCAGCAAACTCTCTCTCTATAGCAAAAAATACCTGGAAAGGCCAAATAATAACTAGTAAGATTAATTTGCTAAAATGGCTCAGGGGCTTATGGGAACCAGCTTCCTTCTATTTGAGAAACAAAGGAACAATCCTGGCATGTGTATGCTTGGTGATTTTAAAAGGATAAAAACTGCAATATGGGGTAATGCATTTATAAAGGGACACCCAACTCAGGTTTTTGCCACTGATTGCAGTGAATGGGAAGCCACAGAAATTGCTTTCCATGCAGTCAATCTCAGAAAGTTGGAAATGTACTAAAAATCCTAATCTGATAACTTAATTATCTAATTGCTCTAAACTGAATAATGCTCTCTCTCTCTCTTTTTTTTGCTTTTTGCTGAGGCAATTGGGGTTAAGTGACTTGCCCAGGGTCACACAGCTAGGGAATGTTAAGTGTCTGAGATCACATTTGAACTCAAGTCCTCCTGACTTCAGGGCTGGTACTCTATCCACTGCGTCATCTAGCTGCCCTGAATAATGCTCTTCTACTAAGGCATCTCAATAATCATGATAAAAAATAAGTCTCTTGACAACTATTAAAAATCCTAAATACAATTATACTTTTAAAAATGGCCAGATTTTTAACACATGATAAATTTAAAGAACTGGCTATGAATGGATAAGATAGGCCAGATCACCCACAGTGACTTCCAACTTTATCTTTAATTTATTCTGTGCTGATAATATAATAGTTAACATTTTTATAGTAAGGTCTGCAAAGCACTTTATACACACACACACACTTACACACACACACACACACACACACACATTATTTGTACCTACCCTCCATGTGTGTATAGATGTATATACACATGTGAATGTAAACACATTACAAAATCCTCTCAGTCTACAGGCATTGAACACTACTACATAAACAGGAAATTCATTAGTATAGGGTATTTAGTAGGAAAACTTAACAAATATTTCACAAAATAACTTCCGGGAAAAATCTTAAAAATTACTATGTTTTCACCCCATAGTTATTCTTATATTAGATAACTGTAATTTGTGGGGAAAGAGTATTTTTGTAGATTTTGATATATTCTTAAGATTATTAAGGAAACAAAATTGAACCCACTTTAATGGGGACTAACAAGTGGCTATTTAGGTATTTTTATGGATTTATTGATTGTATTCTCAGGATTTGAAACAAATATCAGTGAGTGTAGATTATTAAACCTGCCTGATTGACCTAAAAGGCACACTTACTTTCTTGCCTATCCCTATCTAATTTCAGAATAATCTGTTTAGAAGGCTTAATAAGCAGCCATTTTAAAAATAAAGGATGAAAACTTAATTATTGTGCCATTAAATGGCAAATATGAAGACTATCAAAAAAAAAAAGGAAAAACTTAAATGAAAGTAGCAGATACTAAAGAACACGTACAACTATGTAAGTGAATACAATTAAATTCTAAGAAAACAAATTAAATGCAATGGATGAGGTTGGTATTATCTTTGCTAAAGTAGAAAAGATTACTTTCTTTTAACAAAGTATATATTATGAAATGATAAGATTATATTCTTTTCCTTAACAGTTTGGGGGAAGCATATATCTGTGGTTTAGAAACCACCATCTTTGCTAGTTGTATTAAAAACAAAGTTGATTTATTAAAAGAAAAAAGAAAAGAAAAAAATTTGGAGAAGGTAAGTCTGACTTTCTGGTTGGTGATCATTCTTTTGTCCAGCAGTAGATATTTTTTAGGGGAAAGACTCATGGCATTACATATAAGAGAGTTACAATCACAAGTAAGAAAGGACTAGTGACTCTCTAGTATAACCTACACACAAAACGAAGCCCCCTATCACACAGGTAAATGTTTGTTCAATCTCTGCTTGAAAAACCTCCAAGGAGGGGAAATTCAATTCACCACCCCTTGAGGCAACCTATAATCATAAGAAGTGAGACAAAAAAGTGGAAAGGATACTAAGCTTGGAGAAAGAGGGTCTTGGTTTCATCTTACTCTGCCATTGATTCCCTGAAAAAATGTGGGCAAGTCAATGTCTTGGAGACCATTTCTGTAATTTATAAAAAAATTATAATGATGGGGCTCAATTAGACTAGTAATTCTCAAGTGTGGCCTACAGATCCTTGGGAGGCCTGAAGATTCTTTCAGGGGATCTGCAAAGTCAAAAATATTTTCATAATATTACTAAGATATCAAGTCTAACAAAATGCTCCTCTTTTTTCCAACTACATATTTATGTGAGGTCATATTTTCTTCAAATACTTCAAATAAAACTACATATCACAACAGACTGAATACTAAGGCAAGTATGAAAATCCACTTCTGTTTATTAAGCCAAAGATTAAAGAGGTTTATGAAAACACATAAAACAATTCTACCCTACTTATTTTTTGTTGCTGTTTTAGAAAAGCTATTTTAAAAAATATGTTAACATATAATGGGTTTACTCTAGTTATTTTAAATGAATAATTTTTACCAGTTTTAATGTCTAATATGTAAATATGAAAACCTAGAACTCACATAACAAAAATTTTCTAGATTCCTCAATAATTTTTCAAAGTGTAAGGGGTCTTTGAGAACTATTTGATTAGAAGAATAGTAAGATCTATACAAGCTCCAAGTTTACAATCCCATGATCATAAACTTAAGTTTACTGCCACATGAAAATGAACTCAATGAATTTTTATTACTGCTATGTAGCACAGGGCTTGATCTAAGGATGGGTGGTAAAACAGGAAAACTAGCTTCTTTCTGAAAAAAGGGGATAAAGAATCTTAAAACTTCAGGCAGATCTATTTAACATCACAACAACTCATCTAATAATGTCTTCATTATAAAAAACACAGGCTTAGAGCAAGATAAGATAGCCTGGGGTGGTGGATCACCCAGTTAGCCTGGCTTATCAGAATGATACATGGTGTAACTATGTACCAGTAAGACAGCCACACGAATTTCCAAGTAGTTATCCCTCTTGGAACATGTTTAAAAAATGAAAGAAGAGCTCTTTCTCTGACTACTAGAAAATATGAAGTTTGATATAATTTAGCACAAAATCTGCCATCTTGTGAATTATCGAGGGTAAATTTATATTAGTCAAGGTCAAAAGAATGTAAAAAATTATCAAACAGAAGCACTGACTTTATAAATCTAGAAAAAGTTAGTGAGTTCCCAAAGACTGAATATCCTGCTCTATTCTAACAGAGTCCAAAATATATAATAAAGCCCTCTGCAGTTTAGAAAATAAACTTATCTTTAGTTTTGAGGTTTTTCTTGATAAGATTGCCTTAAATAGCAGCCTGCTGCTCCTTTTATGAACCTATAAATTCTATGTGCATGCTCCTTGATCTTGATTAGGGGGCATTTCCTTGTGCTCTATGGGCCCCAGTTTAGCATAAGGAATACTGACCTTCTCCCTCAGTACCCTCAGAGCGCTCCAGTTTTGTGTCTTTATGTTGCCCTTCAGCCACTTTCACAGCCACTGCTCGGCAAATTGCACCAAACTTTCGGTCCAGAGAACGAACGCCAGCCTCTCTGGTATACCTAGTGACAGGAAGAAAACACTTACTTCCCTTTGGAAAAACACAACTCACATATGTTCTTACTTCAGTTTATGTCATCTGAAAAAATGGAAAGTGGATCTCCAGGTCTACTTTTAAAATAAAAGGATGATGTAAGAACTGATATTTATGTTTTCAGGTAGAGGGGTTTTTAGGCACTGGATAGAGTGGCCTGAAGTCAGAAGGATCTGAGTTCAAATCTGAACTCAGTTGCTTATTATAGCTATGTGACCCTGAACAAATTACTTGACCCATGTATGCCTCTTCAGTAAAACAGCAGCACCTTCCTTGTAGGGTTATTATGAGGATCAAATGAAATATCTATAAAGCAATGCAGCACAGGCTGCTAAATAAATGCTCATTTGCTCTCATATGCAAATTGATGTAATCTTTGCTGTTTTTTGGGTAATAATTTCTTTATATTCAAAACCTTTTGTTAAAAACCTTAAAAATTACTTTTAGACATGTTTTTGGCTGGAACTTTTTTCTTTAATGTACTATGGATTATCCTGTTTTATTATCCTATATTTAGTCACTAATTCTATAAAATTTGGCCACATTATAAAATAAAATTTGGCCACATTAAAAACATTTTGGTTACTCCTTTGTAAATATTATATTTAAAGTTAATACCTTCCTTTGGCACTCAATGAAAAAAAACCCACAATATTGTTAAACTTGTTTCATGTTTACAAGAGATGCTACATGTGTCTCAAATGTTAACTGGCTCAGTAAAACCACTCAGAATTACTGAGCTTAAAAAGGGATTTAGAGACTAGTTCACCTAGTTGATTCTAGTATTGAATTTGAGACAAATTTGGATAGGTACCTCAGAATTTAGTGTAGATTGGGTGACAAAACAAACAAACAAACAAATAAAAAAACCAGTGATAGAAGGAAATACAAACCATAGTCAGACAAATAACTTAGTCTTTGGGAAAGTAAAATTCAAAAAGTACAGGAAAAAAATGGTTCAAGCCATCAGCTAAAGAGTCTAATGAATAGTATAGAGAGCAGGGAATACCCCAAAATAAAACTAGGACTATAAAATCACAAATGATTCCAATGAAGAAGAAAAAAATGAATGCATTTCTGGTGAAGTCCAGCATTAAAAGGATGGACGCACGTGCGCACACACACGCACACACACACACGTATACACAGAAGAAGGGATACATGACTAATGCTAAATATGAAAAAATGGAATGGGGACACAAGAATAGTAACAGGAAGGCTGAGATCCAGAATGACCTAAAGAAAAGAATAAGGAAAACAAACAAACAAAAAAAAAATTGGAAGCTAGATTTAGAGTGAGAATATACAAGGATGAGCCCACCATTTGGGGAAAAAATTAGCGTAATATTAACAGATAACAGAAAGAAAGCAGCACTATTAAATTTCTATTTTACAACTATCTTTTTTTTTTTGTATCCAGGACAATGATTTACAAACTAGAAAGACTACACTAACCATCACTGGAGGATAAGCAAATAGTAGAATAATAAGTGTAAATCTCAAAGGGATCATTTTATAGAAGAGCAAACTGGGACAAAGAAGAGAGTTGGTCACTTGCCCAGGTTGACCAAAGTAATGAGTTAGTCTTAGAGTCAAGACTTCACGATTGCAACTTGTATTCTTTTCTCTCTCTTCTTCCTAGCTACCTCTGGTAGCCATTAGTTTCAAACATGCAATGTTGGGCAGATTCCTTAGGGACGATCATATAAGGTGTACGGTTATTTTTTTTTTTTAATCCTTACTAGTGGAGTAATTACCAACTGTGACAAGGTGATAAATCCATCTAAAAAAATCTGGAAGATTTCCAATAACATATTATTTCCTGTTCAATATTTTTATCCATGACCTTGATGAAAACACAGAAAAGATAATCACGTAATTAAAAATGACACAGATTTGTGAAGAACAGTTAGCATGTTGGAGTCAACTGAACCTTTGATTTCCTAGCTACTAGAAACTCCTAGATGAGGAAACTCCCTCAACCATGGCAGGTCAGCATCTCAGAGTTGGGACTTAATCCAGGTCTACCTGTCTTTAAAGTGGCCTTTCTTATATGGGGTTAAAAAAAAAAAAAAAAAAAAAAAGGCTAAATATATGTCTAAGATAGGGATGAGGGCAGGGAATAGGAAAGGGAAAAGCCAGTTTCACAGCAGTTCCTATAAGAAAGATCTTGCGGTTTTAGTTAACTACTAGCTCAATATGAACCAAACAGTATGATGTGGCTGCTTAACATACAAACACACAGACACAAAAACACACAGAGAAATAGAATATTAGAGTGAATTTATACAAATCAAGCACTTGAAACAAGGGAAGCAATAGTCAGTCTGATTGTCTTGTACTCTGGTTAGACCACATCTAAAATAGCATGTTCATTTCTGAGCATCTCATTTTAAGGAGGGAATGACAGATTGGAGTTTGTTTGGCTGACTAGAAAGAAACAATAAAATCTTCACAAACCATGCTGTATGAAGCATGCTTTAAAAAAAAGCAGATGATATATACCCTGGATGAGAAAAGACTTGATGCCATCATAGCCTCCTTAAAATACCTGAAGGTGCATAACATGGAAGATGGGTAAGATCAATATTTAAGAAGGCAGAACTAGAAGGATACAGATTTTTACTCCATATAAGGAAATATTTTCTAAAAATTACAGCTATCTAAAAAAGAAATGCCTTACATTCACACACACACATCAGTCTTCCTCTCCTTCTCTCTACAAAACCCCAGACTAAGTTTTTGTCACTGGAAGTTCTTAAGCAAGAATTGGATAACCAATTCCTGTACACATTAAAATATTTAGAAAACTCAAATCCTACTACTCTGTATAAGTTCTTACTATGTACAATGGATTCAGTGTACCAAATGCTTGGGATACAAAGAAAGGGAAAAAAAAAAAAAAAAAAAAAAAACAAAAAAAACCCCACCATCTCGGTCCTCAAAGAGCTTTTCAAGGAGACAACATGAAAATAACCCGGTATATTCTACATCAAGTAATTTATTCAGTATCTCAAATGTGTCCAAGGCAGCATATGTCTATATTTTGGGTTTGCTTTTTTGGGGAGAAAGAAGTTAAAAAGTATTGAAAGCAATTTCTAATGCACACTATGATCTGAACTGGTACCCACATCAAAAGTACTTAATTTTCCCCAAAGGCAGTAATTAAGAAATGTGTTGCAAACAGTGGTTATGCTTCTATCCAGCTAGGGATACACTGAGATCTACCATCACCCTCATATTGGAGACAAAGAAGCTGAAAGAAAGTAGCTACATGACTTGCTGAAAGAACTAAAACATCACTGGTATTCTCCAATACCATAGTACTGTTGGAAGATTCCCATATGAAATATCTAGTTTCTCAGGGCTGGCAAGATTCACAAAGCATTTTCATAAAACAGAATGAAAAAGGCAACTTTTAGCACATGCTCACTCTTACTGCTTCTTAGATGAGCTTGAACATATACTTTTAACACGAACTAGAAAATATTTCCATTAATAGGGATGCTTTAGATGAAAAGGCAGTCTGAATAAAGCCAAATTATTTGGAAAGCAAAAGATTCCAAAAGCAGAAGAAACTTTTCACATAATCTGAGACAGCAATTACTGGAAAAAAAAGGCTGCAAGATGTGTGCCTGGCAGTCTGACACAGCTTGCTGGGTGATGCAATGGATCTGAAACAGTGAGCCAAGCAAGCTATAAGAGGCTACTGTCCATAGAAACTGTCTTTGGAGAGTTACATTTTCCATCCAAACAGGCGGATCTATAAATCAGACTAAGGAATTCACTTCTCAGACAATTTAAGTACTGTTTGCCACAGACCTAAGCACCTGGCAACAACCTTTAAAAAACAACCTCCTATCCTGGCCTAATGCAAATTCCCAAGAGCAAAGCTCTTGCAAGGTTTTTTTTTTGTTTGTTTGTTTTTTTTTCCCTTCTTTTTCCTTATCTTCCCACTCCCTCTCCACTACTCTAATAAAATCTATGATAGAAATAATGACATTGAGTAAACAGAATCTGATGCCTTATTTTAACCTTTCTTAAAAGGATCCTGTAGCTTTCAAGAAATTAGGGAGGCAAATCAACTTCCTTATTAGAAGCTCCCAAGAATGATCCACATCAAATGATCGTACTCTGGAAAGGACAGAACATTGTGATGGTTTTATTCAAGAATTAGGGTCCAAGTTACATTTTGCATGGCTGGTTTTTGTGGTCCGATTTCCTCTACTGCAACTGTAGAATAAATGAAAACGTATCATAAACTCTTAGCTGTGGAAGGATTCCCCCAAAAATTTCTTCGAATAAATCTCTGCCTTATATTAAACACCATACAAAATAAATAATTGATGAAACAGTTTTCTAGTTTTTACTCTGACAGTGAGTAATGGAAGCTGTGATTTTCTACTGAAATCATTTTTTCAGACTCAAAAGAATACAAATGAATATTGGTACAAAGTATGTTTACCTGGTGATAATGTCAAGAGTGGTGACTTGAGGAATCTGAATCTGCTGAGGTGTCAACCCATGCTGTTCCAGCTGCTTAGGAATCAGGTGCCTGTGGGCAATTTCTATCTTCTCTTCCTGTGTATACCCTGTAGAAGGAACGAACCTGTTTGGTACCTGTATATTTATCCATGGTATCATGTTCTTTGTGCATTCAAAAAGCCTGCAAAATGTAAAAGGTTCTAAACTTGGAAGAACCTATATATTTTTTTAAAGTAAAAAAAAGTATGTCTTAATTTATATTCAGAAAAATAGAGAAAAAAGGCTGACAGATAAAAATGAGGACTAGAGAACAATACTGAAAGTGGGAGAGAGAGAGAGAGAGAGAGAGAGAGAGAGAGAGAGAGAGAGAGAGAGAGAGAGAGAGAAGTAAGATAAATAGGGAAGTTGGATAGATAGAGCATATAGGAGCTAGAGAGATGGGGAGAATGTCAAAGACAAGGAAAAAAAATAGGGAGATATATAGAGATGTGGGGATTGGTGGTAGAAGTGGAAAGCTCTGTAGCTTGGTTTATTGTTATTATTTGTTGTTATTTTTTCTTTTTTTTCAAATAAAGGACCAAGTACAATTAAAAAAATTATGTTCAGACACCCTCAGTTCTTTATTTAGGGATGGATAGCATTTTTCATCTTACGTCCTTCAGAGTTGTCTGGGATTATTGTATTATTGAGAATAGCTAAATCATTCACAATTGATCATATAATGCTGCTGCTACTTGTTACACAATACATTTCACTTTGTATCAGCTAATGGAAGTCTTTTCAGGTTTTTCCAAGAGCATCTTGCTCATCATTTCTTATAGCACAACAAAATTCCATCACAATCAGATGGCACAATTTGTTCAGCCATTCCCCAACTGATGTTCCTTCCAATTTCCAACTCCCTGCCATGAGAAAAGAGCTGCTATGTATTTTACCTTACACATAAATCTTTTGGAAGAGGATGTTTCATAGGATCAAACCAACAGGATATTCAAAACTAGAAGAGATCTTAGAGACCATTTTGTACAACTTCTTCATTTTCTAAATGAAGAACTGACTCCACAAGATTAAGTGATTGCCAAAATCTAGAAAGTTGTAAGCTAAAGAAACAGGATATAAACTGAGGTACCCTGAGTTCTGTCTATATACTATGCTTGAGGGCTTTCAAATTTTTAGCATTTACCTTGGGAGTAATGAAATGAAATGCTGCCGCAATTTCAAACTTTTCCACATTTATCGAATGTTGCATACCTGCTATCTTAGGGTGACAAATCTCTCAAAGAAGAAAATCAGTATTTGAAAATAAGAGAAAATTCTTTCTTCTTGTATATTTTTTTCCTTATCATTTATATGAGAATAGTTAACATCATTTATTATTTATTTAGCAAAACTCCTTAAAAATACTGGGTATACAAGGGTATATACACAAGTTGCAGATAGGACTTTGACTCCTATGGATCATTTTAAATTCAGCCACAAAGACAAAAATACAGAACTCCATCTGGAGCATCTTTTACAATAAC
The DNA here is from genome assembly GCA_023553655.1 of Myrmecobius fasciatus. Lineage (NCBI taxonomy): Eukaryota > Metazoa > Chordata > Mammalia > Dasyuromorphia > Myrmecobiidae > Myrmecobius > Myrmecobius fasciatus. The sequence continues at coordinate 64,161 of JAJPUD010008666.1, read as the reverse complement.
TATTTAATCTCATTTGGAATAGTTTAATATTTAGTTCTTAAAATGTCAGTTCTACCCACCATAATGTTCTATCTATATTTTCCCTCAGTCTCTAAGGTACACATTTGGTTTGATGCTCTAGGACTGAATGATTAAGATTTGTACAGCAATAAATGGGCTGTTCTCCATCACTGAAGGGTTCAACTAGAGTGTGAATGAACACCTATCAGGGGTCTCTGCATGGAGAAAAGTTGTAACCTCTTAAGATTCTGGGTCTATGGCTATAAAATAACAACAAAAAACCAAAACTGCAACTAGACAAATGTAAACTGTAACTAAAAGACAAAACAAACAAATAAAAAAAAAAAAACTTCTCTCTGCCCCCACCAGGAAAACCTCACCTAACACTCCACATATTCCTGGGTCTAATAAACACAATAGGGAATTCAAGGAAAGTCCTCTTTAAATGAGCTTTTACTATTCTATAGAATTCATACTCCAGAAAGATTACAAAAATTATATATAGCACCTGTGAATACATTTACATTGCCCTTCAAAGCCTGTAGACACAATTCCCCTGAACTAGAGAACTTTTTTTTATGACGTATAGCTTTCTTTTACAAACCAAGATTAAAAATATTAATTGATAGAGCATCTGTTGAACAGAAAAGGAAGTTACTGAAACAGCAGAAAATCTAGAAAACAAGCTGGCTAAACCTGCCAAAAGAGAACACTGACATCATCTGTCCACCTCTTCAGCAGCTGTTCTGGGTATTTCACTTCCCAACAGTATGGCTTATGGAGCCTTTGCCTCAATTTGGAGATCCCAGGCAATTTGGTCTCATTTGCTTTAAATTATTTTTATACCATCCATCATCATCACCTACATATGTTTTAACTAAATATAGGAGCCTATAGGTCATTAACAAATGACTGGAAAAACAAAATATGGTCCATCCTATATCAAAATATAGATTTTACATCTCATAATCATTTTTGCTGTGCCAAATCTTAGTCAGTGATGGGAGCAGGGAGTATTACTTCAAAGAGTAAATATGTTTTGAGAATTTCATTCTCTACAGCTCAATGATGGTTAAGAGGACAAAGTAACAATCTACAACTATTTGAGGGAACTAAATAACAAAAGTAGATGCTCTACAATGAGTTTAAAATGACCAAAGCAGAAATTTAGCTATCAGGAACATCTCTCCTTAAGAGGAAGAACCAGATTACAGGACATTCTTGCAGACGAAAGGATGGAAGAGCCTTCACTTGATACCTGGGAAGCTACCCTCAATCAGAAGATTTATTTTCAGAAATCCCAAGCATTGGTCCTAAAGGAATGAACGCGTTCTCTTTCACCTCTAGTGTCTATTATTTTAGAAACTGGATAAAAAAGAATAAGTTGCTGTATCATTTTAATCGTATAAGTTTTAACTTATTATAACTCATACCTACTCAAGAGGTTCTTGGGTTGGGTCTCAAAGTCTCAAGAAAAATACCTAATTGATCTGCCATGAATTTTGTGATATACTTAGGGAAAAAATTTTTTTTCTCAGTTACAAATCTACTTAAGGTCAAATTTGAAATCAAATTCAAACTTCTGAAAGTTTTGATAGATCAATTCCTAAGCAGATGATTCTTTATAAAAGGAGTATTTGCTAGAAGACACAAAGCACAGAGAGACTTGATGGTCTCATTTATGCATCAGGGTTACCTGGCACCTGGATGATTTCCATTCTGTCCAACAAAGCAGGTGGAATAGTAGCTGTAGTATTTGCAGTAGCTATAAAGAGGACTTGGGAGAGGTCAAAGGCCACATTTAAGTAGTGATCTGTGAAGTTATGATTCTGTTCTGGATCCAAGACCTTGAAGAGAATAAATAATAAAATAACTTGTGTCTTGATAAGATGTACCTGATTCAAACCATAAAAACAAATACCACACAGAAGAAGCCTATGATGTATATCTTTCCTTACTTTTTAAGTAACAAGGTTAGTTTTTGGAACACAGAAAGTGAAGGCCAGGCCTCAGGCTTCAATCTCAAAGTCTACTAATGAATCACCATGTGACTATGAAGTCATTAATCCTGTTAGACCTGTTTTGCACTTCATAAAATGAAGCTAACACCTCATGTTAAATGATACATGAAGGTAGGTGGGTTTGTATTCAGAAATGCTTGGAGAGGAGGTATAAATTATAATTGAAAACTTTTTTTCTGCCACATTACAGTGAAGGGGAAAATAAAAGACCACTTTAATTGAGAGTGAACTGGCAAATATATCCTAATGAACATATAAATAAAACAAAAATGATAACCTATTTATCTAGTATTTGAAATATATTACCTCATTTGATTCTCACAATAACTCATAATAAGTAATGTGTCCAAACCTACAAGTATGATTATTTTTGTTTTTCAGACAAGAAAACTAAGGCTTAAAGAGGTTCCACGACTTATCCAAGAATCATACAGCTAAATCCTGTCCTGCAGGTGATATTTGAATCAAGATCTTTTCTGATTCCAAATATAGTTTTCTTTATACCAACTGCCACTTAAAAAACCCCAAGGTTTTAAACTCAAGATCAGGTGACTTTCCACGTGTGCTTCTAAAGACTAAAATGTTTTTTGTTTCTTTTATTAATACTTTTTATTTGCAAAACATATGTATGGGTAATTCTTCAACATTAACCCTTACAAAGCTTTCTGTTACAAATTCCCCCCCCCCACTCCCCACCCCTCCTCTAAATGGCAGGATATCCACTATATGTTAATTATGTTAAAATACTTGACAAATCGAATATATGTATACATATTTCCACACATCAGTTTTGTGCAGGAAAAATCGTATCTACAAGAAAGAATAATCAGATAAAGGAAATACAATGCAAGCAAACATCAATTGAGAGTATGAAAATGATATGTTGTGGTCCACATTTCACATCCCTCTCTCTGGGTGTATATGGCTTTCTTCACTGAACAATTGGAACTGGTTTGAAACATTTCATTGTTGCAGAGAGCCATGTCCATCAGAATTGATCGTCATATAGGATTGTTGTTGCCGTGAATAATGATCTCCTGCTTCTGCTTGTTTCACTCAGCATCAGTTCATGCAAGTCTCTCCAGGCATCTCTGAAATCGTCTTGCTGGTCGTTTCTTATAGAGCAATAATATTCCATAACATTCATATACCATAATTTATTCAGCCATTCTCCAATTGATGGGCATCCTTTCAATTTCCAGTTTCTAGCCACTACAAAAAGGGCTACCACAAACATTCTTGCACATGAGGGTCCCTTTCCCTCCTCTAAGATCTCTTTGGGATATAAGCCCAATAGAAACATTGCTGGGTCAAAGGGTATGGACAGCTTGATAAATTTTTGAGCATAGCTCCAAATTGCTCTCCAGAATGGCTGGATCCGCTCACAGTTCCACCAACAATGCATCAGTGTCCCAGTCTTCCCATATCCCCTCCAACACCTGTCATTATCCTTTCCTGTCATTTTAGTTAATCTGACAGGTGTGTAGTGGTACCTCAGAGTTGTCTTAATTTGCATTTCTCTGATCAATAGTGATTTGGAGCACCTTTTCATATGATTAGAAATAGTTTTAATTTCATCATCTGAAAATTGTCTGTTCATATCCTTTGACCATTTATCAATTGGAGAATGGCTTGAATTCTTATAAATATGAGACAATTCTCTATATATCTTAGAGATGAGACCTTTATCAGAACCCTTAAATGTAAAGATGATTTCCCAATTTGATGCTTCCCTCCTAATCCTGTCTGCATTAGTTTTGTTTGTACAGAAACTTTTTAACTTAATATAATCAAAATTATCTATCTGGTGTTCAATTAAGAGTTCCAGATCTTCTTGGGACATAAATTTATTCCATCTCCACAGGTCTGAGAGGTAAACTATCCTATGTTCCTCTAATTTGATTACAATATCACTCTTCATATCTAGATCATAAACCCATTTAGATTTTATCTTGGTATGCGGTGTTAGGTGTTGGTCCAGCCTTAATTTCTTCCACATTAGTTTCCAATTTTCCCAGCAGTTTTTGCCAAATAGTGAGTACTTATCCCAAAAGCTGGGGTCTTTGGGTTTATCAAACACTAAATTGTTAAAGTTATTGACTAGATTATCCTGATAACCTATCCTATGCCACTGATCGACTGCTCTATTTCTCAGCCAGTACCAAATGGTTTTGATGACCGCTGCTTTATAATATAGTTTTAGATCTTCAATAACTATAAATGCCTTTTTAGCTTTCTACTTCTCCTGGCATGCTGGGTATTTCTTTTTTTTTTTTTTTTTTGCTTTTTGCTTAGGCAATTGGGGTTAAGTGAGCCCAGGGTCACACAGCTAGGAAGTGTCTGAGACCAGATTTGAATTCAGGTCCTCCTGACTTCAGGGCTGGTGCTCTAACCACTGCGCCACCTAGCTGCTCCTATGCTGGGTATTTCTGAACAAACTTTTGTTTTTAAAGACCTGGTGGGAGTAAGCAGGCTGTGGCACATTACCAATGAGCATCTGCATGCAAAAAGTTGTATAAAACCAAGATTCTTAAGCCAAAGCATTCTGGATAAGTAAAACAACTAACTTCCCTATAATTGTAGTCAAACCAAACAGCATTTATTAAGAAGTTACTTTACAGGGTAGGTCCTGTGCTTAATATTGAGGATAGACCAAAAAAAAAAAAAGTTTCTGTCCTCAAGGACAGAACAAAATTAAATAAATAAGTACATTCAATATATAAAGAGAGTAGCTGGAAGGGTACGGAATTAGCAGCTAGGGAGAAGTTGATGATCTTTGAGCTAAACTTTGAAGAAAGCTGGGAAAAGGAGACAAAGGTGAATGAGCAATCCAAGGATAGGAGACACCTGGTACAAAGACATGGAGATAACAGATGGAGTATCCTGTTCGAGGAACTTCAAGGAAGTGAGTTGAGATCAGCTAAGATAAATTTGTAGTGGTCTCTGTCAACACAATTCTGTGATTTCCTCCAGTTTTCATGTTCAGCAGCATATAAGGTAATTGGTAAGAGAGATCCAAGGATGGGCCAGTGACAGGACAGGGAACAAGGGAATTGAGGATGGAGGACAACGTCAAATTGAGTTGATTCATTAACAGATTGAGATAGGAAAGAGAGAAATGTATAGCCAAGGTAGATGGTCTGGAAAAGGATGGGATGAGAGTGAAGGCAACGGAGGTCACCATGAGGATAAAGAGCATGATTAGGGATTGTAAGGCACAGGTAAAGATGAAATGATAGAATGTTATGGTAAGATTTGAAAATTTCGGAGTTGATAAGACATTATTAGAACCAAATACCACACATAAGTATATAACAAAATCAGAACCAAATACAAGAAATATAAAAATAGTCGGGATAAATGAGTAACTTCATTAACCAGAGACCTAGTAGATCAAGAACCCAAACTATTCCTGTGAAAGATCAATAAAGAACATTAATGCCTAAACAAATATCAAAATATCTATGCTTTAGGAAAGAATAGAAAACAACAATCTAATTTTACAAAGCCTAAATGAAAAGGGAAGGTACTTTGCTAGGACAATCTACAGCTCTTGATTTAATTCTGTGTAGGTGGAATATAAGTAATTCAAAAGAACCATTTTTATTCCAGTAGAATTGCTATTGGCAGGGATTTCCTCTAGAAAGATACCAGAGAATGAACAAAACTGAAAATTTGGAGGACATGTTATAGCTTTAATGTCCATCCCACCCCAGGACTCATTCAGGCAAATACTAACCTTGGTAAATATGTAAATTAATTTTAAGACAACTAATAGATCTATCTATGCTGGCAAAGGCATTGAATACTTCCCCCAAGCAGCTCATTGCCAAAGTAAAATTAATGTTACTTCACATTAATACTGAAAAAGCTTCATCAAGACTGGCATCAGTTGGGTGACCAAATACCACTTAGTTTTAAGTATTTCCAGACAATCACATGCAATCTATGCCACTTAGGAGCAATTGGACACTTCCATTACTGGTACCCTGGGGCATTCCTAATATTATGAGCTCATATGACTGAGAATTCTTGATGAGAAATTTTAGAACCACAGAACTATTTGCCCTTGTCTTTTTCATAGTCAATTTTAACAATAACTATCACCATCCTATGACCTTTAAAGTTTGCAAATCACTTTCCTCTCAACCACAGGATAAGTTAGCTACTTAAGTATTATGCAGATAAGAAAATGGAAGTTCTGAGAGTTTTACCAGGTTAGTAAAGTTAGTATGTGAGGTAGTTTTTGAAATCAGGTCTCCAGTCTCTAAAATTAAGATCAAGATAATATACAGCTTCTCAGCTAAAAGAGATACAAAATAGGAATAAAATTCAAAACAAATGAAAACACCTAAAAAAAATGATTAATTTTTCTTATGTGGAAAACACTGTCTTATTGAGAAGGATTATATGGAAACAAAAGTCTTTATAGACTAGATCTCCCCCAGAGAAATCCAAAGAAAGGTTATACTTCGTGTAGTGAAGTTTTGCTTATTCAAATCATATACTGCCAGGGTTCATTATCCTTATCCAAAGCAGTTTGCTAAAAGGCAAAACCTTTCAAATTTACAATTTAGAAACAAATTATTTTCTAACAAGCCCATAAAAGTTGGTTTCAGAGTTAGGAAGTACAATTTCAATAGTTCTTACTATTTATAAAGACCAGTTACTTTAGTGCTACCAAATATATTGCTTCATTTTATTCTCATAGCATTTGTGAGTTAAGTACAGTAGATAGTAGTATACTCATTTTACTTAGGAAAATACACAGGCTGGTAGATGCGCCTAAGACCACTGATGGCAAGAATATAATAAGGCTGTTACAAAACAGGACACAATAGTAACATGAAATCTTTGAAAGGAACGCAAACAGATGTACACTAAAAATTAACACTGATTACAAGTAACACTCTGACTCCATATAAGATAGTGGTGAGGAAGAAAGTATTGCCATTTGGATTAATATGGTATGTGGGCAGAGTCAAAACTAAAATTCAGATCTATTACAGACTCAGAGTACAATTCTGGGAGTATCTGAAGTACACTACTAATAAATGAATAAAAACATTGTCAGCCCAACCAACCTCTAAGTATCTTTACCTTCAGGTATCACAGTCCTATAATGAGATAAGACTATAGCATAAAACTTTGTGGTATAGTAGAACAGGCACCCAATCCAAAATCAGGAGACATTGTTTGAATTTTGTCTTCTGCATTTACCAGCTATATAATAATGGGCAAGTGACCAGCTCTGAGCCTTAATTTCCTCATCTATAAAATGGGATATTAATAGTTCTAGTTTTCATTTTATAGGGTTGTTATTGGGGTCAAATGAAAAGGTATATATGTGTGTGCGCATAGAGAGTTAGTTTTATAAAACCTAGTTACTTGATTATTTATGTGACTCTAACTTTTTTCACCTAATAAACTCCTGTTTTTCTCATCTAACATCTCTCTATGCTTCTTATTTCCAGCTATATTATTGGAATTACATTTCTATGGTCATCTTTCATGTTACTTAAAATGGAATCTAAGCAAATCCTGAATAATTCTGCATTGCTGTCAAGATAATTTATTCTTTCCATTAAGATGTGAATATATTCTTTGTCCAAAGTGATACAAACTATGTTCATTAAGAGTACTTATAATTAATTACTCTTTCTCCCCCAACCGAAGGATACCTTAGGGAATTTGATAAAGAGAAAGGAAATGGTAATGTTCAATTTTCACCACTATAAATCTCACTAAAAACAGAAGCAACATTTTCGTTTAGAAATATGATTACAACATATTAAAGGCAAACTTTTCATCAAAACTGGACAGTAAATCTCTCTAGACTTGTTTTTGCACAGTCTGGCCCCCTAAAGAGAAATTATAGTTTTCAATCATATAATTAGGCTGGCCAGGTAACCAAAAATCAAGTTTACAACTGACTTGATGCTTTTGTAATGTAATATAATACACATACTATTATTAAAACTAACATCAACTGTCAATGCTATTTCATTACTGAAAAGTCTTCTTGCACTCTAGGAGTACAGATTACAGCCATTGGGGGCCTACTAATGGCATTTCTCAATCTACTGGAGTCTCTTAGTTCTCCCAAGAGAACTAGGTATAGTATAGCCCCCAGAGCAGAAACTTAGCATTAGTTAATGGCATCCTATTTGAGAACAATCAGGAGGTTTAGTTGAGAAGCTTCCTTTAAAGGTAAAGTAAAATGCAAGAGAATAGAAAGATGAAAATATAAGTGAAAATCTGGACATCTTAAAAAACACAATAGGATTCATTCATCCAGCAGTATGAGGCAATGAAATATGACCCTTATGTAAAGTTTCCAAAAAAGAAAAGGTAGGAACACAAATTTACCCCCAATTATGATATAATTTGGATTAAACACCTTCACTTTAAAAACACAATAATCTCCCAGAGAAGGTTGAACTAGAGAGCAAAGAACAGAGTTTGCCTTTAGGCAGGTTACTTAATTCCTTAGTTTCAGTTTAACCAGTTAAATAGTATAATAGTAGTTTCCTTACGTACCTCACCAACAGTCAGGAAGATCAAATAAGATAGTGTACGGGAAAGTGTTTCATAAACTTTAAAGATCATACAAGGGAAGTGGGCCATGATCTGCTCAAGAAGAAATCACCTATTAAAGAATTAGAAGTACACAAAACAAAGGGCAGTGGTGCTAAGGTTACCTGAATGTGGATTACTTTAATCAGACAATCATCTAGCTGAAAAAATTCTAAAGAAAAGGAATTTTGGCAGAGGTATTATTAAAAAAAAAAATTATACACACACACACACACACACATATGTGTATGTAGGGAATCAGGGCAGCACGAGAGTTCCAGGTCAGAGAATTTAGGTCTGGAAGAGGTGTTAGAGATCATCTACTCTATTTCCCTCATTTCTCCAGATTACGGAACTAAGTGTCAGAGACTGTGTTTCTTGCCCCAAATATTAAACTATCTTATTATTATTATTAAAACTTTTTATTTGCAAAACATATGTATGGGTAATTCTTCAACATTAACCCTTACAAAGCTTTCTGTTACAAATTTTTCCCTCCTACTCCCCACCCCTCCCCTGGATGGCAGGATATCCACTACATGTTAATTATGTTAAAATATTTGACAAATTGAATTATATGTATACATATTTCCACATTTATCATCGTTGTGCAAGAAAAATAGTATCTACCAGAAAAAAAAAATCAGGGAAAGGAAACACAATGCAAGCAAACATCAATACAGAGCATGAAAATGTTATGTTGTAGTCCACGTTTCATATCCCTCTCTCTGGGTGTATATGACTTTCTTCACTGAACAATTGGAACTGGTTTGAAACATCTCATTGTTGAAAAGAGCCATGTCCATCAGAATTGATTATCATATAGTATAAGTTGTTGCTGGGTATAATGATCTCCTGGTTCTGCTCATTTCACTCAGCATCAGTTCATGCAAGTCTCTCCAGGCCTCTCTGAAATCATCCTGCTGGTCGTTTCTCACAGAACAATAATATTCCATAACATTCATATACCAAAATTTATTCAGTCATTCTCCAATTGATGGGCATCCATTCAGTTTCCAGTTTCTAGCCACTACAAAAAGGGCTGCCACAAACAAACACCTAGACTTTCAATAAAGCCATGACTGAAAATCAGGTCAGTGGCTTTAAAATCCAGTGTTCTTTCCACTATATAATTACATTTTTTAAAAAAGAATTTTCAATACTTTCCTTTAAAGAAACTCCTATGAAATACTTAACATTAGCCTGATTCTCATTTCACAAATAGGAAATGGAAACTTAGAGAGACAAAGGGACTATCCCAGGGCCACATGAGTACTGGATACTGAGCACTACAGCCAGGACCCATCCAAGACTCTGGACTTCATTACTCTCAAAATCAGAGAAGACAGAAGGTAAAAGAGAAATTCAGAAAGGAAGGTAGAAGGGCAACAAAAGAAGTCTGCACATTTTCTTATATAGGGCCCTGACAGAAGGTTGAGTTAAAAAGCTAGTGACAATTTAAATAATTCTTTTTTAAAAAATCTAAGAACTAGTTTGGAAAAACTAAAATTTTAGCTTTCCCTGGTTTAGTCCTTTCCTGCTAATTCATCCTAGACTACCCCAGGTGAGGAAAACAAAATGCTGACTGTCTGGGCAGGTGATGCTAATATACTTACAAACACAATTATAGTCTGTATTTCACCTTTTCCAGAAAATGAAATTCTATGCAGACTAAAGATGTATTAGTTATTTGAAGAGTTCCATATTATGTAGACTTGAAAAAAAAATTTTCCTTAGTTGATTAATAGTGCTTGCCTCCTTTATAGAGTATTTATGGAATCAAAACTACAAATAACCAAATTACCTAAATTTAATAGCAAAAGTCTGAATTTTGCACAGATTATAAAGATGGAAAAATTTAATATATCTAATGCAAAATGAACACTTTAGGGCAAAATAACAGCTCTGTAATTTCCTGCTGAATGTTCAAATGCACACAAAGACAGCTCTGTATCCAGTATTTTATTACTACCAAACGGACTGAGCTCCAGGAAAACATAATTGCCTGTCTTTAGACTTGTTCTAATTTCCCTGCTTACAAACACTTCCTTTCAAGTAGTTGGAGCCATTTCTATCTCCTCTCAACTAACTTTCAACAGAGGTCATCTAAATATAGAATAAATATTCCCTTGTTGACAACAGTAACTGGAAATAGGAAGATGTTCTGTTTTACTTGAGCAATAACTCCATAGAAGCACAAGAACCAAACAAGGTCTGCAAGTTTACACTTTGAGGGTCAGCAGAAGCTCCCCTACAGGCAGGTCGAGATTATTTAACAATTCACTCAGCGTAAAGGAAGGGGATCCTCACCTCCAGGACATGTTCTCCTTCCCCTGGATCACATAAACTAGTTAAGGTGCACTAAAAGGAAGGCCAATGGTCACAGGATGGCCAAAATGTCATGGCTAAAGATATGGGAGTTCTTTCCATACATACTCCTGAATCCAACCTCCAGAAATTTCTAGGCCAGCCACTACCTGCTCTAGAAAGCATTCCCCATTGCCTCCAGTTACCCTTCCATATCCCTTTTCCCAGCAAATGGAAACAACCACAACTATATTTCTCTTAGCATTTTGTAAGGACATCCTCTTTGCACTCATGATTTAATTTGTCTAAGGTATTACTAAACTATAAGTTTTCATGGCAGTCTTTTCTTTTTCTCCTCCTGTCTGACTACTCCTTCTTAGACCAACCAATGTTGAACTGGGAGTATCCTCCAAAGCTCTATCACATGCTCTTTTCTTTCTATATAATTTAACTCAGTGATCCCAGAGCTCTCATGTGTAGATTATTATCTCTCTGCAGAAAATTCCTAGATCTAGCTATCTAGTCCTAGATAACACTCCTAAGTTTCAATTCCACAGCTCTTGCTGCCTAATAGACATTTCAACCTGGATGTCCCCTACATATCTCAAACTGTTGAAATAGAATTCATTCTTTTTTCCAAACCCTCCTCTCTTACCAACCTTCCTGTTAATGTCCAGAGAACTATTAAGCTACTAATCTTCTAGTTTCACAACTTTGGCATCCTTCTCAAATCTTTAATCTTCATTCACCTCACATACATTTTTATCTCTATAACATTTCTATGTGATCCTTTCTCTCTATTAACTTAGCTCAGACATTCCTCTCTTCTCACCTGACAAATTACAAGAGTTTTCAATGAAGCTTCCAGGTCTCAGCTCTCTTCACTCCAATATACCCTCCACACAGCTGCTAGAGAGATTTTCCTAAAGCGTTAAGTGTGACTATGTTACCTCCCTAAACAATATATTCCTGTAGCTCCCTATTACTTTAAGGACAAAATATAAAATTTTGTTGTTGTTGTTTTTAAGGCTCTTCCAACATTTTCCCTTCATATCCTTTCCTTTCCTCCACATACTGCAGAGTCCAGCAATTCTGGTTTATGTCTCCTTAGCACACAACACTCCATCTCCCATATCTGACCTCCAAACCTGGAATACTCTCTCCCTCTTCTCTTTCACCTCCTGAAATCCCTGGTTCTTTTAAGACTTCTACAAAAAGCTACTTACCTGCTGGACTTTCTCCTTTCCCACTCCTAGACACTTGAGCTTTTTTCACTAAAGTTATTTCCCCTTATGTATTAACTTGCACATACACCTATTTATTTATATGCTGTCTTTTCTATTGATATCTAAGTTCTTTAAGGAGAGGGAAGCAATTTGTATTTTTGCCTTTTTTTTTTTTTTTTTTTGGATATTGCCAGCAGTGCCTCAGATCTAGTTTTGCCTTTCTATCCCCAATACTTATCATAGAATTCTGGCACTTACTTAATAAATGTTGGTCAAATTTTAATTTTATTTTTGACAGTTTTTGGTTACCAGAGATAGATAGTAATTAAAGTATATGTAGTCAGAATTTCAATTTTACCCTAAGATATCTACATGTAACAAAATTTCAAATGTGATGAATGTGTATGGATGTATATAGAATTCAGTTTTAATAACACTTTGAGGCTGACTTCTTTTACCTCTGACAAGATGATCTGGCATGAAATGGCACCTGCTCCCTGTACCTATATCAGGGGATGCATATAAATCTGGATAATTAGCCATCCCACATGCAATGGGGATTTAGTTATCACCTACTGCTTGAGAATGCTCAATGGGCTAGTTTTAGGACTGTTCAAAACAATGCTTTTAAAATATTTCAGTATTGGAATATCTCTCTGTTCCCCTGTCCCCAAAATACTCTAGAACACTGTAGACTATGATACTAAAATCTACCAAACCTACACAATGTCCCGATATGAGTTAGACTGTCAATAAGTTTTCTGAATACTGAATAAACTATTATATTATTTTTTTATAGTTATATGAAGAATGGGATCATAGAGCTACTATTAGAAGGGATCTCAGAGATTATGTAACTATTCCAACTTTCTCACTTTCCACATGAAGAAATTAGGGATGAGAAAAGGTTGGGAATTGCTTTTAAGGTCACCCAGCTAACTAGGTGATAGAAGAGGAATATGAAGTGTGACTTCCAGTTCAGCATTCTTCCACTACATTGTACCTTCCCAGAGGAGCCTGGGCCATGATGTCACTCTTCACAGAAACCAGAGGAAATCAAGTCAAGGACCTAGATAACCTAACTGCTGCCTCATAGTGGTTTTTTTTAAAAAAATGCCCAAACTAGGGTTTTATAAGACAGATATAAAAGTCCTTCCTCATTTAAGCTGACCACATGATTATGCTTTAGAGAAGACAGGCAAAGACAAACTCCTGACCAACACAATACCTGTCATCTTCTCCCTATAATGTAGATGGTCAGCATCTTTTAAAATATTCCTAAGTCATTAATGTTACTGTTCCATGAGCAGAATATTCAGTAAAAAAAGGAAAAAAGAAAAAAAGAAAAAAAAAGAGTATGCCATAGGGATCAATCATTTGCCTAATGAGCATTTACTACAAGTCTGATACTGTTCTAGATTATGGGTTAAGAGATTAAAAAGAGATAAAAAAAAAAGAGAAAAAAAAATACAGTTCTTCCAAGCTTGTTAGGGGAAAAATAATGATGTCCACAAAGAGGTGCAAAAGACAAGCCAGTGTTTAGCAGCTGTGCATCTCAGACCAATGCCACCACAAGTCAATCTGTGAGTCAAGTCCTCTATGACTGCTACATCACCTCAGATTCTTTGAGATCACCAGGGTAATGACAGTTCTTGGAACAAATCACCTTTAGATTGTTATTTAGGGAATGGTTCAAGTCAGACAAGAAAAAGATTTTTCCATAATGCAAATGGATCTGATAATAAACTGTTTAGAACACACCAAGAGAACTGAGTGAAAATAAAGGCCATGTTCATTTAGATGCCTAGTGGTTTCAGGCTTCACTATGAATCAAGCTGTATAAATTCTAAATGTCATCAAGGTCAAATGCAATAGGAATAGAGAACCCATGAAAAAACAGAAGCATCTTTTTCATTTATATAAAATTGTCTCTCGCACCTGCACCAAAGCATGTATGGTTCCTTTATTACAAAATTTATATTCTATGAGCTCAATCCCTTACCTTCTATATTCCTTAGCTGGGATTTGTAGATTAAATCCTTCTAAGTCTTACCTCAAGCAAGGCAGCAGCAGGGTCTCCCTGCAGACTTTTGCCCAGTTTATCAACTTCATCTAACAGGAACACTGGGTTGTTGACCCCAACGGTCTTCAAGCCATTGATTATACGACCAGGCATGCTGCCAACATAGGTGCGCCTATCAGGAACAAACAATAAATTCCAAACAATGATGTCAGAAGGCAAGAACAGAGCTTTTAGAAACCATCCATTTAGGACTAGAATAAAACCACCCAGCTTTCAGAGTACTATATTATGACAGAAAAGAAAATTCTTCCTATTTATTTGTAGTATACAAATACTGTATTTGACACTATAATTCAGTCAACCATCAAGCATTTATTAAAAGCCTACTATATGCTAGGTGACATAATAGGTTCTGAGAGCAAAATATAAAGAATGAATAATGCCTACTCCCAAAAAGCTTATTCTAATGAGATAAGCTCACATTCGAATATTATATGTAGTTTTAAATCTCCTTCAATGTCAAGAACATCAGATCCTCACTTAAAAGAGATGGGCTTCAATAGCAACTTCTTAGACTAGATAGATGTGGAGGCACTGAAGCACTAGATCTTCAGTCAGCAAGACCGAAGTTCAAGTTTGGCCTCAGACTTTTACAGCTGTGTGACCCTGATTGATATTAACCCTATTTGCCTCAGTTTCTTCATTTATAAGAAGAGTTGGAAAAGAATTGGCAAACCACTCCAATCTCTGCCAAGAAAACCCCAAACAGAATCACAGAGAATTGGACACAACCGAAAATTACAATAAAAATATTTGTAAATAGTTTTACAAATCTTAAATCATCATTCAAATATTTACTACCTAGCTACATAATCTTGGTAAGTCACAACTTCTTTGGGCCTCAGTTTCCACATCTGTTAAAAAACAAAAGAGGCAGGGGGGGAGGGTTTGAACAAAATGATTTTTAAGGATTTTAAACTCTATGATCCAGCTTTGTAGTTTGAAGTGGCTATAAAGCCTGTAGTCTGAAGTTCTTCAGGGAGCCCCCAAGAACTATTTCTCAGTTCTTTAAGGAGATAAGTGTATCTATAAAAATTTGATTTTATTACCAATAGAAATTAGAATTGCCCAGGTTAACTCTGACACAGAGTGACTCTGTGACCTTAGGTAGTAAGTCACTTAATTTTTCAGTACCCCAAGGAACTTTCTTTTTTTGCTGAGGCAATTGGGGTTAAGTGACTTGCCCAGGGTCACACAGCTAGTTAATGTTAAGTGTTTGAGACCAGATTTGAACTCAGGTCCTCCTGACTTTAGGCCTGGTGCTCAATCTTTTTAGGAATATAAGATAACGAACAGTTGCCAATGTATATTGGAAGCTGTTTCTCTAGTAAAGTCCTTTAAAATCCAGTAAGCAGGTTAGGCCTACCTTAAGAAGTAGTATTACTATGAATTACTGAAAATACATAACTTCAAAATTTTCATTTTGAATGATTATATGCTGATATAATAAAATTTGTAACATATTGATAAGACACAGGGACCAATGAAAGGCCCAAACTCTGCCAATTCTGATCTGTTAATAAAAACTATAATTTCTACCTATATGATACATCCAAGTACAGTTAGATTCATCAATAAACATTAAAATATCGTAAACTATTTGGTTATTTTTAGAAAAGAGCCACCTATACTATCTTCACCAGTGTGTATATAACAAGAAATATGAATAAACATTAAAATTTTTAAAAGTACCCTTTTAACAAAGCAAAGGAAAAGCTTAAGAGGAAATGCTCTGGGACATGCGCATGACTTCCCAAGGTACCTCTCTAAGATTCTAAGTAATAAGCAAGTGGAAGCAGAAGTAAGGAAGCAGAAGAAGGAGGGTCCTATAATTGCAAAATCAGAGACTGGGACAAACTTTGCTAACTTTCATAACATTTTTGTAGCCTAAAACCACACCCAAACCAAATATTATTGCTAAAAAAATAGAAAATGCTGACTGCTCACAAGAGATTGCTACACCATGTAGTGAAGTGCAGCAGTCATCTCTTCAGGGAAACAAAGCAGATTCAAACACTGTCTGTCACATGATCTGTAAAAAATCAGCCAGAGTAAAGACAAGGAAATCTCACAACACTGTGAGGATGCTTTCATATTCAGCAAAGGTGACAAATGTAGGGAATCAAATGCTGTAAAGTTTGTCTAATGAGGGTAAGATAGGAGAAAATTCAGATTTATAGTAACATGGAAAGACAGAAGATATATAGAAAAGGGAGATCTTCAGAATTATTTCCTGGGAGGTAAAAGGGCAAGGGAAGCTGGGTAATGCCAGGTTTGGAGTCAGGAAGACCTTTGTTCAACTCCAGTCTTAGGCCCTGAGTGACCCTGGGCAAGTCCCTCACCCCGTTTCCTTGAATACAAAATGAGCTAGAGAAGCAGAGGACAAATCACTCCTGTGTCTCTGCCCAACCCCCCCACCCCCACCCCAAAGTGAACATGACTGAGAAAGGGTAACCAAGTCAGGCAAAGATGGGAAAAACCCGAGCTCACTTCTGGCTCTGTGACATAAGAGTTGCATGAAGCATGTAAGATCCTTGAACAATGGGAATTTCCTTATTTATGAAATGGAAATGCTACTACTGTCAGTACCTACTTCTTTGTGTTATTATAATGAAATCACTATAAACCCATAAAGTATTATGTGAACATGGGGTATGATTGCTAGGAGACAACTATAGAGAAGTAAAAGATATTTACATCTCACATCCTTTAAAGGTCACTTACTGGTGAAGTGTTAATATCCTTTTAATAGAAATTTTTGATAGGCAGCCTTCTAAAACTGTTTTGTGTCAGCTTAAAGCCTATGTGGAGAAAACCAAGGATTTTACAGCTTCCCTTCTTTCAGAAATGGCTATTAAACATTATACACACATACATATGTATGTGTATATATAGACACTATAGTAAGATGCATATATACACACACTCACCTCTCACATCATAATACACTATATATGCAGTATATATCATATAGTATATTCACACCATAGTGAGATATCTCACACACAGACACACACACAATCTCACTATAATGCCAAACTACCTAATCACAATTTTTCAGTAACCCCCTAGAGCCAATAGAGAAGTACAAACTTGGTAGCCAATCGAGATCCTACATAATCTGGCTTCAATTTACCTCCAACTTTTAATATGTAGTTTTATTCTACCCAGATTCAACATACTATTCTCAGCTGAGTCTTGTGTTTTCTCTTTTCTGTATCTCTGCTTAGACATTAATAAGGTAGTCAGGTGAAGCAAGGGATAGAATTTTAAGCAAGAACCAAGTCCAAATCTTGCCTCAGATATTTACTATCTCAGATATTTACTGTGCCATCTAGCTGCCCCTAAGGTCCTTTCTCTTAATCTTTGATCTTGAGGCAGCTAGGTGGCTCAGTAGACAGAGAATCAACTCTGAAGTCAGGAGCACCAGAGTTCAAATTTGGTCTCAGACACTTAACACTTCCTACCTGTGTGACCCTGGGCAAGTCACTTAACCCCAAATGTCTCAGCAAAAATAAATAAATAAAATAAAATCCCTGATCTTATGACCTAACCTGGAATGTTTTCCCTATACAGTTCTATCTATTGGTCAGGTCTCAAAACAAATTCTTCATTTCCATGAAGGTATCTCTGATCATTTTGGCTGGATGCATTCTTTTCCTTCTCTGAAATACTATGGTAGTTATTGTCTCAACCACTTCTTTGGAATTCAGCATTGCCCAAATGGATGTCTGATATTCTCAAGTAGTTGACACTATACCTTTAACTCTTCTTTCAGTCCTTAGTATTTAAACAGTGCCAGGCACATAACAAAGGTGTGGGTAATTATTTGTTGATTGATGTCCCAAACAAAAGCCTATTTACTTATTTACACCCCCACACCCCCACCAGATCAAATATATGTCATGCCCAAAGCATAATTCAACCATTCTTATTAAGGGGGTACAAAAGAATTTTTTACAGGAGAAGGTGTTAGTACCACTTCATTAATGCCTCCTTCATACCCTTTTAAAGGTCCTGGGACATATCTCTCATGACTGTTTTAAGAAGAATCTATGTTTTCTTAAATAAAGCACAGAAATCAGCCCCAACATCAGCGTTATTCAAACTGGGCAAGCTCCTATGAATATTTCAGAACTCTAATTAGCACTTGATGTTCTACAGTCATTAAATATATTTCTAATTCCAGTTTGTTACTTTTACAAATATACACCACCAATCTTTTAAAGAAGGGAAATTGTCAATCCATCCTCAGAAAATATCAACTGCCCGAAGGCTTGTATAAATTGAATTTTATAGAAAAGATAGCTATGACATGATGATTTAGTTTATCAAAAGCACTGTAAAAGTAGGTAATGTGATGACCTGGAAAGCTCCTGGATTTGGAATTAGAGAACCAGAGGACGATTCTGGTTTTGCCATTAATCTATGTGACAACAGGCTGCAATCTTTACTAGTTTAGGTCTAATACTAAGCAAAGTTAAGTTACTTGCTAGTCAAGTTTTTCTCACATTCCATAGTAGAACAATCTATCTGTAGGTCATTCAACAGTTCATAAAAGGAGATTTGGCCAAATCACTTCATTTCTCATGACCTCAGAGTTCTGGTCCATCTCCCTTCCTTCTAAGTAAATTATGGTCCCTTCTAGATCTAATCTGTAATCCTGTGATTCTTTTTAAAGAAGTAGTGAGCTGAAATGAGGTTGTGGGCTTCATCTACTTGAAATGTAGTTAACTGTACATCTTTGGGTAGCATATCAACTTCTTCAGGTCAAAAGTCAGAGATCCAGATTGGAAAAAGAATTCTACTCTAGTCACATGTAAAATGTTAAGACATTTTTTTTCTAGTTATTAGTTATTATTTTTCTAGTTATTAAGAGTTAGACCCAAAGGACTTTGAACTTGTTTAAAAAAAACTCTCTTAAAAGAATGATCTCCAAAGTAGAGTAGGAAAGATGATCCATCGGGATGTGGGAAGAAAATTAGAACATTTGCTCTTTATGTTAATACAAGAAATAAAATTTATTAATACTTAATATGTATATTGACATCGTCTGACTGTCAAAGTGCTCTTCCTAAATTCCACATCTGACTACATCAATCCACCCAATAAATTCTGGTGTCTCCCCCTCATCTCCAGGATCAAATATCCAATCTTGTTTGGTGTTCAAGTTCAAGTTCAAAACTTGGCTCACCAGCCTCTCCTTTCTAATCCTCATACATTCTCCATTGCCCCCATGTACTCAGCCATTCCATAACATTAATATACCATAATTTGTTCAGCCATTCTCTAATTGATGGGCATCCATTCAGTTTCCAGTTTCTAGCCACTACAAGAAGGGCTGCCACAAACATTTTTGCACATGTGGGTCCCTTTCCCTCCTTTAAGATATCTTTGGGATATAAGCCCAGTAGAAACACTGCTGGGTCAAAGGGTATGCACAGTTTGATAACTTTTGGAGCATAGTTCCAAATTGCTCTCCAGAATGGTTGGATCCATTCACAGTTCCACCAACAATGTATCAGTGTCCCAGTTTTCCCACATCCCCTCCAACATTCATCATTATCTTTTCCTGTCATCTTAGCCAATCTGACAGGTGTGTAGTGGTATCTCAGAGTTGTCTTAATTTGCATTTCTCTGATCAATAGTAATTTGGAGCACCTTTTCATGTGACTAGAAATAGTTTTAATTTCTTCATCTGTTTTAGATTTAGTTTTAGATCTGGTACAGCTAGGCCACCCTCATTTGCTTTTTTTTTTTTTTTTCCCCATTAATTCCCTTGAAATTCTTGACCTTTTGTTTTTCCAGATGAATTTTGTTATTTTTTCTAGTCAGTTAAATAATTTCTTGGGAGTTTGATTGATATAGCACTAAATAAATAGATTAGCTTAGGTAGTATTGCCATCTTTATTATATTTGGTAGACTTATCCAAGAGCACTTGATATTTTTCCAATTGTTTAGATCTGACTTTATTTGTGTGGAGAGTGTTTTGTATATACTAGATCAATTCTTAACCTGGCATCCATGAACTTGTTTTTAAAATGTTTTGTAACAGTATTTCAATATAACTGTTTTCCTTTGTAACACTCTATTTTGTTTTATATATTTAAAAACATCCTGAAAAGGATTTCATAGGCATCACCACAATACCAAGGGATCCATGACACAAACAAGGTGAAGAATTTCTGGTCTGAAATCTTCTGCTAAAATATGAGTCTAAAGACAATGGTAGAAAGTATCTATTTATATTGTCATAGCATTCACCCATACATGACACTTCACTGATAGGTGCCCAAACATTACTTGAGTGAGATCCATATTATTTGTCAACCCCAAGTCTATCTTTATTGTCATGAATTTTAACTTGTTTTTACTTTATGGTTTATTATATGCTTTCTAGAAATAACTACACAGTTCTAATGTATCAAAATAATTAACTGATTTTACAGTCTGTTCTAGATCTTCCAAATGCTTAAAAATGTTTTTTGGTTTTAGGCCACTGCTAATATTCATCAATATATAATTCTCAAATACTTTTTAAGGAATAAAGCATCTACTTATTTGCATTTCATTTTCAATTAAAAAAACAAACAGATCTGTGATTTACTTGGGGTAGGTAACTATCTACAATTACAAATTTACAAATGCAAAACTGCAACTCCTCTCTAATAGCCTTAGCACTCCCACTGATAGGGGTAGGGGAGACTTAGCCTGAGAAGTTAAGGTCACAAAGCTACTATGTTGGAAGTAGGACATGGAGTCACATCTTCCTAACTTCAAGGTCAGATCTCTAATTTCTCTTTCTCATGCTGCCTCATTCTGCTATTGTGAATATCAAAAGAGATAGATATACAACTTTTACACCTTCATTTTCAGTAAGAGAAGAAATTTATTCCCTGTGTTCTATTGGTAGGTGTTTTTTAAGTTCACATTCAATTAAAGGGCTCTTTCTGATCAAGTCTGCAAGATTTCTCAAGGGCCTACTATGTGTAAGGAGATCTCCTGCCTCATATTTTACTGGAAAAAACTGGAGGCCATTCATGATCCAATGACACTGGCCTTCTTTCTTGTCCCTTGAACAAGACACTCAATCTCCAGAATCTGTGCATCTTTCACTGAGTGAATATGCTCTTCTTCATCTCTACCTCCTGGTTTTCCTCAAGATCCAGCTAAAATCTCATCTCCTGCAAGAAATTTTCCTGATCAGTAGCATCTACTTAAAACTATCAGCAAGCATAATTTGTAATGGCGACAAACTAGAACCATTCCCAATAAGATCAGGAGTGAAACAAGGCTGCTCACTGTCACCATTATTATTTAATATTGTATTATAAAAGTTAGCTTTGGCAGTAAGAGAAGAAGAGATTAAAAGAATTAGAGTAGGTAATGAGGAAACCAAATTATCACTCTTTGCAGATGACATGATGATATATTTAGAGAACCCTAGATACTCAACTAAAAAATTGCTAGAAACAATTCACAACTTTAGCAAAGTTGCAGGATACAAAATAAATCCACATAAATCAGCAGGATTATTATATATTACCAACAAATTTCAGCAGCAAGAGATACAAAAAGAAATTGCATTCAAAATAACTGTTGATAGTATAAAATATTTGGGAATCTATCTGCCAAGGGAAAGTCAGGAACTATATGAACTAAACTACAAAACACTCTCCACATAAATAAAGTCAGACCTAGTCAATTGGAAAAACATCAAGTGCTCATGGGTAGGCCAAGAGACTATAATAAAACTAATCTACTTATTTAGTGCCATACCAATCAAACTCTCAAGAAATTATTTTACAGATCTAGAAAAAATAGTAGCCAAGTTCATTTGGAAGAACAAAAGGTCAAGAATTTCAAGGAAATTAATGAAAAAAAAGGCTGATGAAAGTGGCCTTGCTGTGCCAGATCTAAAACTATATTATAAAGCAGCGGTCATCAAAACCATTTGGTACTGGCTGAGAAATAGAGTAGTCAATCAGTGGTATAGGATAGTATCAAAGGACAAACTAGGCAATAACTATAGCAATTTAGTGTTTGATAAACCCAAAGACCCCAGCTTTGGGGGTAAATACTCACTATTTTTGTACAAACAAAATGAATGCAGACAAGATTAGAAGGGAAGCAATAAACTGGGAAAATATTTTTACATTCAAAGGTTCTGATAAAGGCCTCATTTCTAAAATATATAGAGAATTATCTTATATTTCTAAGAATTCAAGTCACTCTCCAAATGATAAATGGTCAAAGGATATGAACAGACAATTTTCAGATGATGAAAGTAAAACTATTTCTAGTCATATGAAAAGGTGCTCCAAATCACTATTGATTAGAGAAATGCAAATTAAGACAACCCTGAAGTATCACTACACACCTGTTAGATTGGCTAAAATGACAGGAAAAGATAATAATGAATGTTGGAGGGGATGTGGGAAAACTGGGACACTGATACATTGTTGGTGGAACTGTGAACGGATCCAACCATTCTGGAGAGCAATTTGGAACTACACTCAAAAAGTTATCAAACTGTGCAAACCCTTTGACCTAGCAGTGTTTCTACTGGGCCTATATCCCAAAGAGATCTTAAAGGAGGGAAAGGGACCCACATGTGCAAGAATGCTTGTGGCAGCCCTTTTCGTAGTGGCAAGAAACTGGAAGCTGAATGGATGCCCATCAATTGGAGAATGGCTGAATAAATTATGGTATATGAATGCCATGGAATATTATTGCTCTGTAAGAAACAACCAGCAGGATGATTTCAGAGAAGCCTGGAGAGACTTGCATGAACTGATGCTGAGTGAAATGAGCAGAACCAGGAGATCATTATACATGGCAACAACAAGACTATACAGTGATCAATTTTGATAAACATGGATCTCTTCAATAAAGAGATGCTTCAAACCAGTTCCAATTGTTCAGTGATGAAGAAAACCATATACACCCAGGGAGAGGCCTGGGGAATCTGAGTGTGGACCACAACATAGCATTTCCATGCTCTCTACTGATGTCTGCTTACATTATGTTTCCCTTCTCAGATTTTTTTCTTGTAGATCCAATTTTTCTTGTGCAACAAGATAACTGTATAAATATGTATACACATTTGATTTGTCAAGTATTTTGACATGGTTAACATGTATTAGACTTCCTGCTATCTAGGGGAAGGGGTAAGGGTGGGGGGGAAATTTGTGTAAAGCTTTGCAAGGGTCAATGTGGAAAAATTACCCATACATATGTTTTGCAAATAAAAAGCTTAAAAAAAAAAGAAACTTTTCCTGATTATCCAAAATACTTGTGTCTTTCTCTTGTTGATGATTTCCAGTTTATCCTGTATATATTTTATTTGTAAGTAGCTGTTTGCATGCTGTTTAAAAGACTGTGAGCTCCAGGAGAAAAGGAACTGTTCTGGGTTTGTTTGTTTTTTTGTATATCCAGTTCTTAGCACAGAATTTAGCACATAATATGTATTTAATAAATGCCTACTGATTTGATTTATTAAACCTGGGAATATAAAGACTTCCTTCCTGCAACCCCATCACTAAGCTAATTAGCCACTTAAAAGAAATGGGCACAGAAATATTATTAATGTAAACATACCACCAATGCCAAACAACTGAAAATCAAGGAAAAAATATATACTTTCTTTTGTTTTTTTCTCCCTACCCCCCAAATCATGCAACAATGGGGAGGGATTGATTTTTTTTCAAACTATTCCCAACTGACTATATAATCCTCCAATAGATACTGGATTAAATGGATAGAAATAAAATTGTGCATATGAGAAAGGTAAGCCATGAAAGTCAAAATGATGCATTTTAGAGAGCTGGGAGATGCTTGATAAAGCAGCTCTGTTTTTCTCTGGCTATTTTAAGACAAGAGAACAGTAGTAGCTACAAAGAGGCTAAGGAAAAACAAGAATTCACATGAATGCCAGTAATGAGCACGTGATGAGTACTCAATTAGGAAGATATGGATGTTTCCAAAATACATCTTTTGGACTGTCACATGGAATCAAATGTGACCCCCAAGCCCACCCCATGTCTGCAATATGACAGATATATTACTTTTCTCTTTGGAAGGTACAGTGACAAAACTGAGACCTGTAAATGCCTATTTGCTATCTTCAAAGAAAATATTTTCAAATAAACTTTCTAAATGACTTCTGTACTTTAGGAGGTACAAAAATGAATTCTGAGCTGCTTTCACTCCAGATCTTCAAGTCATGGGATCAGAAATTGTTTTCTATGTTGCATAACTGAACCCACCATGGATAAGGGTACATCCTGTCCTAGAATTAGGTACTTCTGCAGAAGAGAGTTTTTTGTCCTTTTGCTTCCTTGTGAAAGAAAACAACAGCCTCTAGTGGTTTACGTGAGAATTAAAACAAAACAAAATCAACTAAAAACATTAACTCTTGACTGAATAAAAAGCTTTGTTCACTGAAATTTTTCTCTTTTTTTTTTAACATATGGAAAGTTTTATTTAAACAATCAATCAACAAGAATTGATCAAAAGTTTAGTAGGTATCAGGTACTGTGCTAGGAACTGGGGTTCCAAAGATAAAAACTAAATGGTTCTTGACCTCAAAGACTATATATGCTAACAGGGGAATAAACAAATGCATCTATGAGTATGTACACAATAATAAGAAAATAAATATGAGGGGCCCTAGAAATCAGAGGAGATGAGGAGAAAAGTCAAGAAAAGCTTTCTATAGATAGTGCCTAAATTATGACTTGAAGTTGTTCTTTGCCCTTTTCTATTCAACCTAGTAAATGAAAAAATGTCACCAATTATCTACTTAGATAAGGCAACTTCTACTATAATGGAAAATGAAATACACACAAAATAAAGCACTCAAGTTTGGGGACACCTTTCTACTTTTCAAATATTTTGCTTGCAATGTGGTCATAGCATAATTTACAGATCTCTTTGACAGTTAAACAGTGATAGAGACATCTTAATTATGTTGTAGACACACTTTGCCATGCTATTTTTTTTTAAATTTAAGAAATTTATGAGTAATGCAAAAGTCAATGTTAAAGCAAAGGAGTCTCATAGGGAGCAACAAAGTGCTATGTCAATGTAAGCTGTTATTGGGAAATAAGTCTTGTAATCGAAATGAATTACTTGCTTGCTCTTATAACCAAAGTTCACAAATAAGCCTTGCTACTACTTAGATTTTATATACCAAACCAATTCTCTATTTTGGAGTTTAAACAAGCAAACAAACAAAAAAACAAAAACCCAAAACAAAAGTCATTTAAATTGAAGTAAACATAAAAAGGACTCCCACAACTTTTTTTATTTTTTAATTATAAAGATTATAAATTAACATTAGTTGTTCAATAGGATTTTCTCAGAGTAGAAGATACCAGATACTCTTGATAAATGTAACACATTGAGGAATGCTTAATTCTCATGCTGCTAAGGAGCCTCTCAGGCAGCAGTCCAGACAGAATTTTCTTACTCTACAAGCAGCTATCTAATCAGCTCCGCCTTTCTCATCCTCCCAATGAATGAAGTAGTCAGAATAACAAGGCCAGGAGGTATGGTATGAGTTGGAAGTGTGAGATAAGGATGAGGTAAAAGGAAGATTGTGAGAGGGGAAAAAATAAAGATGAAATTAGGGGGAAAAAAGAGGTTGGAGGGGTCAAATCACAGAAACTGAGGGAATAAGGAGACAGATTTTTTGGGGAAAGGGGTCAAGCTTGGGCAGGTGCACTCTTGATGTGAAATCTCCCTCCACTGATATAGGTCACTATTATAACTGCATGTTATAGCCTCGGAGAGCTGCTGAATAAGTAGTCAAGTGACTTGTCCATAGTCTCATAGTTAGTATGTGTCAAGAGGTAGATCCTGAACTCGGGTTTGAATTTATGCATCCTTTTATCCACTACACTTTTGTGTTGTTTTATTAATTTTAATAAGGGAATATTTATGCCAAGGATACTTAAGTTGTGCATAACTATTCAAATGGGAAACAATGAAATAGGCTGTATTTGTTGAATGACATTAGAATGCTATTATGTATGCAATAAATGTTCATAACTGCTTAAAAGTAAGCTGTCACTTATACCATTAAATGGTAGCATGGGAGAAAGGTCTTTTGGTTGGTTAGTTTTGTGCTGCCATGAAAAACATAAAACTTTTAAGAGCAGAAAAATTCATGTGTTCCTCAATTTCAGGAGACACCCTGATCCAAAGCAAAATGTGTTGGTCTCTAGCCTAATGAGTCATAAAGAGAATGTTATTTCCAGCCCCGAAGAACATGGCTCTTTTACTCAAATGGAACATGAAGATAGTTGGTGAATCTGTCTTCCAACAAGCTGAGACATTATTAAAACCATCTTTTGTGGATAATTTGGCTATGAAGGTAAGAAATAGCATTTTAACAAAAAGGAGCCCTTTAAAGCAGGGTTTTTTTTTTTCTGCCTCAACTTTTCAAAAAGCCAGATGGCAGCTTAAAGAGTGAATTAAGAGAAATACCTGTGTCCTCGAATGTCCGACTGATCACATACACCTCCCAGTGCAATCCTGTGAAATTCTCGACCCAAAGTCTTTGCTACTGATCTTCCTACACTTGTTTTGCCCACTCCAGGAGGGCCAACAAAGCAGAGGATTGGGCCCTTCAGGTTGTTCTTCAGCTGCCTAACAGCTAAATATTCCAGAACCCTCTTCTTCAATTTGTCCATGGCATAATGGTCATTGTCCAGAAGAATTCGGGCTGCGCGGATATCAAGGCGGTCTGTCAAACAATAGAATTGAATAAATTTGAATACTCAAATCAACTATCTCATTTTTACTTCAACTGAAGAAGCCCTCTATCTCTAGCTGTGCCAACTAGCTGCCCCTATGGGAGGTGCATTTTCTCATCTTCTTTGGGACAAACTTCCAAAATCAAGTTCTCAGAAAGGTCACCACTGAGTGACTTAGCACTTAAAATTCTTATATATTAAAAAAGCTACTGCAAAAGTCAAGATGAGAGGTGACAGGGACTTGAGCTATGGAGATAGTCCAGTAAGTATAGAAAAGGGAGTAGATTTAAGAGAGAATGTGTGGAGCTGGAAATGCATACGAATTGATAATTGATTAGATATAGCGGCTAAGGGAAAGTAATGAGTTATGGGGGGCTCTTGGGTTTCCAAGCTTGGTAACTGGAAGGCTGATAGTGACCTCAGTTAAAACAGAGAAACTGAAAGGACTTAAAGAGAGAAGACAAAGTAGAGACAGCAAATGCTGGTAGATATCTAGTGCTACTACATAAATAAGTAAAATGAAAACATGCACAGAGAGAAGAACAGGCTGAAACAGTAAAGGAAAAAAGGTGACTGCAATTTTAATCTGCTTGACTCTCTGTAACTCACCATTTCACAGAAATCATTAACATCACAACATAGTTTACTGAAAGAAGAGAAGCCCAAATATGTAATTATATTTGTAAAGGGATTTGGAGCATTACTAAAGATGTTTTTTTTAAATAAAAACACCCATAAATCAGTATTTGAAAAATAAGTTTATTATTGACCTGAAACCAAATCTCAGGCTGGTTAACAGTAGTTGAGTCAATATTAGGCTGTGGCTTGTTGTTTCTTTAGCAAAACACAACCGCCCCCCCTCACCAGACACATGGATGAATGACTCTTAGCAGATGGAACTGAATCAGTCTGGCAGTACCAGCTTCTTCAGGTTATGTGGGATTTTATCTAAACTGGCAGTGAATGAGACAAGGTCTATCTGGCATCTGATGAAAGAGGGCAATTTAGTCTAGTTACCTATGCTATCCTCCCAAATTGGGCCAGATCAAAGGAGGGGACCACATTTACCAGAAGTCATGCCTCACTGTATTCATCTCATATATGTCTTCCAGAAGAAATTAGCATGATTGAAAATGACTTTCTGTTTCAGTTGTTATTAGTTCAATGCCAACATTCTGACTAGGAAAGATTCCACTAGAGGGCAATATTTCTTCACAACTTCCAAAAAACTAGACCTCTCAGTTTACTTATTGACTTGTTCTCAAGTTCATTATGACAATGCACTGTGAATCATACTTCCTGAATTGTGAGACTTGTTTTTATCTAGCAAAAATGAACATTAGGTTCTCAGAGACTAAGGTAAAAGTCTGACTAGGCCTTTCTTATATAATGTAAATTACAATTGAAAGTGGCAAACAAAACCCCAAACTCTTTAAGTCTAGCATTCAAGGCCCTTCATAAGATGATTCCATATACCAACATCTTCCATTTAAACCTTAAAGGGATCTCAATGCTATCTAATCTAACCTTTAACTAAAGAGAAATACCTCCTATAACATTCTACTTAATGCACAGTTGGAACTG
This sequence comes from Myrmecobius fasciatus, assembly GCA_023553655.1. Classification (NCBI taxonomy): domain Eukaryota; kingdom Metazoa; phylum Chordata; class Mammalia; order Dasyuromorphia; family Myrmecobiidae; genus Myrmecobius; species Myrmecobius fasciatus. The sequence continues at coordinate 35,602 of JAJPUD010008666.1, read as the reverse complement.
CTAGTTTTTCCTTACAATAAGCATAAATCTGCTTTTCTGCAGTTTTCTATCACTGTCATTGTTCCTAACTTTGCCCTATGGAACCAAGAATATAAAGTATAATCCTTCTAGATGACAATTTTTCAAATGCTCTAAAATGATTAATATCTCCCCAACTCCAGAAGATCTTCTCAGTTCCTTCACAAGACATTATTTGTAGCCCCCTCATCATCACGGATATCTTCCTGTGGGTACACATTTTGTACAGAACTGGTCACAATGTTCCTTCTTATCCTGTGCAATTCTTGCCCATGTCTTTTCCTTATTCCCAAAAGATGTATCTAATGTGAGGAAGCCTTCCTTTATTTTATTTTATTTCATGAATGCTACTGTTGTACTTGGACTTCCCATCTTTTATTCCTCTTGCTGCTTAGTTAGGCCACCTCCTTTTGTAGACTGTTAATTATTTCCTATTTATCCTGTACACAGCTTTCTCTGTATATATCTGTTTGAACATTCTTTTCCATCAGACTGCAGGCTCCTTGAAGGCAGGGACTGCAAGTTAAAGACTAATGAAAAAGTGATGTCATTTTAAAAGTTGCATTAGAAATAGAGTATAGTCACTGTGATTCTCATTTTTCTGAGCTATTCTTTGAGGAAGTTAGGAACTACTGCTCTTATAATTCGATATCCTAAAAACTGGCAGGAAAAAACCATCTTCCCCATCCCCCGCCATGCATGGATAGCCATATAAATATATATTGAAAAACTTCTGTAATTTTCCTACAAGAAACTAATAAAAGAAGCCAAGATAATATATCTGCTTAATAAAAATAAACAACCATGGCTTCTCTTATGCTGAGAACATACTGCTAATTTTAGTTAATTAACAATTATTGAGTGACTTCATTTCTCTCCTCAAAGAATCTAACAACTATCAATACAGGAGCATACACCATTCAGTAAGATGTGGTTGGATGTCTGAGTAAGGGAAGCTGGCAAGAAAAGATTTAAGTTCCAGTTACTAAAAACCATATGCAAATAAAATTATTCTGAAAATTATGAAATATATTTAAATAAAACTTGCTGTTGTTGTTGCTCAGCCATTCAGATGCATTTGATTCTTCATGACCCCATTTAGGGTTTTCTTGGCAAAGACACTGGAATGGGTTGCCATTTCTTTCTCCAGCTCATCTGACAGATGAGGAAACTGAGATACAGAAGATTAAGTGGTGTGCCCAGGTTCATACTGCTAGTCAATGGTCATATTTGAATTCAGGTTTTCTTGACAATAGGCCTGGCATGCTAGGCAGTGAATTATCTAGCTGCCCCCAAAATGAATCTTATACTAAAAGCTAAATAGCACCCAATTTACCTAGTAGAAAGAAACGCTTTAGTCAAAGATAAAAAGGGCTTAAGGGCCTAAAAAAGCTTTAAGCAATAAGGAGGTAAAATTCAGAAGAAATTTAAAACAAACTTGTTCTGTTCTCTACGCTGTCTTTTTATGCAATTCCTTTTCTTTTTTTTTTTATTAATACTTTTTATTTGCTAAACATATGTATGGGTAATTCCTAAACATTAACCCTTACAAAGCTTTCTGTTACAAATTTTTCCCCTCTACTTCCCACCCCTCCCCTAGATGGCAGGATATCCACTACATGATAATTATGTTAGAATACTTAAGAAATCGAATATATGCATAGTTATTGCATCATTTTTTGTGCAGGAGAAATCGTATCTACCAGAAAGAATCTGATAAAGGAAATACAATGCAAATACAATACAAAGCCTAGAGAACATGAAAATGTTATGCTGTGGTCCACATTTCACATCCCTCTCTCTGGGTGTATATGGCTCTCTTCACCGAACAATTGGAACTGGTTTGAAGCATTTCATTGTTGAAGAGAGTCATGTCCATCAGAATTGATCATCATATAGTATTGTTGTTGCTGTGTATAATGATCTCCTGGTTCTGCTCACTTCACTGAGCATCAGTTCATGCAAGTCTCTCCAGGCCTCTCTGAAATCGTCCTGCTGGTCGTTTCTTACAGAGCAATAATATTCCATAACATTCATATACCATAATTTATTCAGCCACTCTCCAACTGATGGGCATCCATTCAGTTTCCAGTTTCTAGCCACTACAAAAAGGGCTACCACAAACATTCTGCAATTCCTTTTCTTGAAGGAAAGAAAACTGTCTTTTAACATTCCTTTACCATCTACTATAGACCGGCTAGGTATCTTTTTGCTTTGCACGTAGTATATGCACAATAAAAAAAAATTACATTTTTTGAAAATTTTTTTTTTGAAATCTATCTTTTATAGACATGGAAGGGAAAGTCTGTAAAAATTTGGACATTTGCAAATATGTATGATAAACAGGAATCTTGTCCTATTTTCTCTAAATAGCCAGAGAAAGTTAGTGTGGTCTCCAATTCATTCTCTTATTTCATATTTGTTGCAAGAATTGTTAAATTATGACTAACACAATTTATTTCATAATGCCTGCTTTGTAGCTCGTTATGACATGCAGAAAGTGAGCTAACTTTTTAGAATTTTGCAATTGCAAGTGAAATCCATTTTCTGGGAAACATAAACTGGTGTTACTTGCTACAACACATTTGCATATATACATGACTATATTAATAAGGTTTTTCCCTCACTTGCCTCCAGATTAGGATTTTTATGTACTAGAAGCTTATTCCTTGTTCCTCTATGTAATCAGAGTTGGTATTCATATATAAAACACCAAAGAGAAAATTTATAAGCAGGCCCTTATTTGATAGCAACCCACCAGTGATGGTCAGGCAATGAGAATCAGAGAGTCAGGCTTCCACAGGAAGGTTTAAATCCGTATTTACTGCCTTCTATACTATACTATATGCCTTATGCCTATAACACTTATGTTTTCATCCCTAAAACTAGCAGAAGCCTCTCCAATTATAATTATAATCGGCCTCAGCACCTGGGATCATAAAAAGATACTCTACATTCCCCTTATTCTTCTCAACTAATTATAGGCCTCAAATATTCCCAAGTGTAGGTCTGGAAATAACTTGTTTCCTACAAATCAACATCCCAACACCTTCATAAAGGAGAGAGTACCCCTAAACAAGTCAGAAATGGAACTTTTCATGCAGAAGAAGAGAAAGCTGGGAAGCTGTATTGGGAGTTAACTGCCTTAGTATGGAAGCTTGTTTAAGATCCACAGCTGCCTTCCTGGTCTGTCACTTTAGCCGACAATAAGTGAGAAAACTTCTTCTACCAGTGCAGGTCAGCGTCCTCTCTGTGATTTAGTCGCAGATCCTCTAAGAGCCTAAATTCTGGATCTCACCCAGAGTCACACTGCTATAATATCATAGGCAGGAGATGAATCTAAGGCTCTTGGGATAGCTTTTTGTAAACAATGCCACATTGCTTTGCTGCATAGAATATTCTGGAATAAACCTTGGTTGGATACACAAGAGCCTCCTTTGACTTCCCTAGAGTGGATACTGAATGACCAGTCACTCACTGATTTGGAGAGCACTTTGTGACCAAATGTAGGGAGTGTAATGGTGGGAGACACTGATCTTTTTTTCTCGTATAAAAACCCCTGGGAGGAGGCTGAATTAGGAAGAAAGAAGTTTAGCTTAGCTTTTCCAGAAAACCTACCCTACAAAGACGTAGAAAACACACGAGGTAGGATTCTGATTGGGAAAGCCAAGAAAAAGGCACGAGTCACTTTAGCAGCCTGAAGTAGCTCAAGGAGACAGAGAGTCAGAGAAACAGGTCTGCTGGCAATGAGGATAGGATCTGGCCAAGAGTGTGGCATGTGTAGAGGATGCAATGGCGAAAGAGTGTAAGAGAGAGGAGGCTGGGCAGTGGGGCAGTAAGAGAGCTGTGAATAAGTGTAGGGTGCAGGAATAGGTGCTATCCAGGAGGTCTGCTACCCTCTGCACATTAATGTCAGAGCAAACTGAGGCGGTAGTCCAAGATGTGATAGTTAGAATTAGTTGTTTGTACTGTTTCTGTGAGGAACAAAGAAGTTTGGAAGCAAAGAATAGGGGAGAGGGGAGAGGGGAGAGGGGAGAGGGCGGTAGTCCAAGATGTGATAGTTAGAATTAGTTGTTTGTACTCTATATCACAAGGACAACGTGAAAACATTTAAAAAATAA